>JAMKCH010040066.1:0-138319 GCA_023653785.1 Ophioderma brevispina
GTAATTGCTAAAATCTGATTTTTGATCATTTTTTCGATTTGGGCTGATTAGCAAATCACTGATAGTGTCCCTTTAAGATGTTAACAGGGACAGAGCAAAAGTTGAAGTTGCACTGCAACAACCTAAAATGGTGTCACAAATGCTCTTTTTCTGAGACAAAGTTTAAATAAGCAAATATTTATTTCTGTTAAGTGGAGTAATTTTCATGCACTGGTATTTTTACTATGGTTTTGCATACATATTTGGACATGATACGACAGGTTGAAAGACCAGTAGAATCCATCAATTCTGTTTTCGTTAAAATTACTCTAACATTATTTATTGTCAATGACAGTCAGAGCTCAATGACTAGTGGAATCTAGCCTTGTTCAAGGCGCTCTACTAACTTCATTCACTGGTTCCACTCTGATACAAATAATGTCACAGATCGTTTATTAGGATAAATCAGCGAGGAGGGAGCAAACCCCCTCCCTAAAACTAAAGAATAGAATACCAATGGCAAAAAAGACATTTTCTCAAGGACCTAATTTGATGGATCTATTCCACCTGGCCAAGGTTCCAAGCTTTCACCTTCCATAGCATGTTCAATAAATTCCACTCTCACAAGGAAGATTAAATCCACAAAGCAATGAGAAAAGGCTGGTTGTCGCCTGAGTATCTAGCCACTGCACCGAACCACAATAGGTATTTGTGTTTTTATACCCAACTAGCAGCTCCTAGATCAGTGTGCAAAACTGACCACCAAGGAGTAGACCAATTTATTTTTTTGTATTGAATCTTTCTCTAGACGAGTACCCCTTCTGGGTTTTCAAAGGGGTGGAAAGTTTCCGGGATTTTGGAAACCTTTCCCAGGAAACTCTTTTCCCGGGAATTTTGAAGGGCCGGGAATATTGGGAATTTTCGGGAATTTTTTCAATTTTGGCATTTTTAAGTTATAAACATTTTAAAAACATTTTGTCCACAGGAAAAAAAAAAACATTTTGTTTAGGCCTTTCTTCAATTGTTTACTTGTGCTAAGATACATTGCTATAGGCCAATTAATAAAATATTTCAGTTACATAAAACCAAAGGTATCTAGTCTGGGCACTTGATAGAAATCTAGAGCCAAAATCGTTGAAGGTCAAAATGGTGGCACTCCCAAGTTCACTACCACACAAATCTTTGGTAAAGGTCTTGTTTTCTGTTGCACTACAATATCTTAACCTCATTGGAAGTAGTGGTTTCTTCCTAAATCGCAAGACTCATTTTGATCATTTATTACAAAATTTTACAAAAACTTGAAGACTTGGTCTATTTTTGGTGTCAAGTAATAATTTAAATTTTTTATGATACTGTATTCATCACAAAGATGTGCATTCTAAAATAACAAGCATTTTCACAAATTATTAAAAGTGAAATAGCCGCTTGTAAGATATATTATGCCACTTTTTTCTTTGGAATCGGGAGCACGACTATTTTCATGTCCATTGTTTTTAATAGCATTATAAGATACCCTAATCAACCTAAAATGAGCTACAAAAAAAAAATGTGGACTTTTGGATTTATCAAACTGTGGCATAATCAGGCCTTTGCCAAAGGTGGGTGGGCGAAGAGGGTGCCGGTCATTTTCTGAGATTTAGTCTAATTTGGGTCCTTTTCTTCATAGACACTTGTACCAAAAGTCAGTACATTTGTTGGGGCTGGTGGGGGAAGGGAGAGCACCCGGCTGCTCCGACCTCCCCCCCCCCCCCCCCACCCAATTACGCAACTGTTTCCAAAAGCAGTTGAATTGGCTAAATTTCCAATGAAAATTTCATGCTTGTTACAGGAACATTCAAACCACTTTTAAAGTTTAAAGTATTTTGAAGATTAAGTTTCTCAAGAAATCTAAGGAAAACTTCACCATGGGTGGTTAATGGTTTACATGTACAAACTACTAAAGGTAGACCAGTGATCTAGTGAGTGAATAGAAAATAAACGGAACCAAACATGTATATGTTTTTTGTAAAGAGTTGGTATATTATTTATCAGTTGTTAAAACATGTTTGTTTAGGCTAATAATTTATGTTCTATTGTAACATTTCAGTGGTACAGAGTACAGTACCATATTATCTAATGAACAAAAGGACCTTACAGTTGTGTATCAATTCAAAAAGATTGTTAATTCAAAAAATTCCCGAAAATTTCCTAAAATCCCATAAATTCCGTTTTAATTCCCAAAAATTCCATGGAAATTTCCGCTATGAAAAATTCCGGGAATTTTGCAAAAACCCTATCCCCTTCAATGCTTAAAGCACTGATTTCAAACCTGCCAACACGTTATATAATTGACAATAAATGTCAATAAAAAATTAGCAAGTTTTTGCGAGTCTTAGCAGACAGCCTGAACAAGGCTAAGTGGAATCCTGCAAGTGTATTCTTTAGCAGGTAATCTTGTGTTAACACTGAGCACTACCTAATGGCACAACAAGTCTGAGCTCTGTGATGAGTAGAATCATTTACAGGGGACACCAAACCTATCCCCCATCTCTAATTATTAGGGTATTATCAACTCTTGTATGAATAAGCATTGAGAAACAAAATGGCTTAGTCATCTGGGAAACATTATTAACTGGATTCAGCCAGCTAGCTTTTATCTTGCAAAAGGACAAGAGTATTAATAAAATAAACCAATGGAAAGGTGGAAATTTATGGGAACAAGCGGAAAATTCAGAAATTGGTGCAGCATGTGATCTAGAAATAATATACTAAAAGTCCCAAAAAATCCTCTTTGTGGCATTTTGAGAAAAAGGAGGAAAAGTTGGTACAGGGTAAAATTCCGAAATATTTCAATTGTCCCTAAATGTGTTCCAAACATTTTGTCATGTTCCCAAGGATCTAAAAAAGGTATAGTTGCCCTATTATGGCTTGTCTTTATAACTATTGGTAAAAAGGCTCTCAAGGTCATCCTGGGGGAAATTCAGAATGGTCAGATTCTTCTGAAAAGATGTGTCAAATTCTTCATATAGGGTTACATGAACACCAAATGAATATTAAACCAGGTGGGTGATGTCATTACTTGCAAAATTCCAGGGCCAAGTGTGATGGGGGTCTACAGGCTCTATGGGGTCACTGCCTTCTGCTCTTATATTCAATATTGGAATCCATGTAGGTGGTGATTTGAATGAAATTTCTGTCTTTAATAGACTCTACGAGCAACAATGTGAATCTGGTTTCAATGAAATTGGATCATTTGAAATATTTACCCCAGGATAACCTTAATGATTTAGGTCTAATAGTACTTAAACTAAAGGTTGCAGATAGGGCAAACTGTACCTTTATTGATCCTTGGGACAGACAAAAATGTTGGACACATTTAAGGACCATTAGAATATTTGTACTTTTACCCTGTACAAACTTTGCCCCCTTATTTATGAAAAAAGCACAAGAGGATTTTAGGGGACTTTTAGTATATTAATCTAGACACATTTCTGCACTGACATTTTCAGCTTGTTTTCCCCCAAAAAGAAATTTCCACGTTAAAATAATATTCTTGGCCTAAATGAGGAAACCTTAAATTCCAAAATGGATAATGATTGGGAATAGTGCTGAAGCATTGAAACCAGCTGATCAAGTGATTAGCATACCGACTGAAAGGATTGTCTGAACATCATAAGGCTCCTGTGTTATTTACAGATTTTGATATCTAAAAAATGCAATTCTCTGGTGTGGAAGGAATTGGTTAGCATATGTACGTCCAAGGTTTATGGCAAGGCTATAAAGTTAAGTAATAAATATCTTATGAACAAATGGGATTAATTGGAATGATAAAGACCATGACTATGGATTAAACTAACGGGGGTTGTTGTCATGTTCGGGTTGTCAAAGAATCCTTTTTCATAAGGCCAATCTTGCTTAGCAGGCAAAAAAATGGGGTCTTTAAGGGAAGAAGGACAAGTGACGTCTCCACCCAGTGTGTTGTAGTGCATGCTTTAGACTGCAAAAGCACAGCAGAGTCGCTCTGCAAATGGATCCCCTTGCACAATAAGGACATCGCCGGAAAGAAGAGGAGGCCCTCTAAATCATACATAGTTATTTTCACAATTAATTTTTAGTTGGTGTTTTATAAATACTTATCATTTTAAAAAGGGGTTGTATCAAAAAAATACACTTCTATTGAGAAAAAAATGATGAAGTCCGAGAAAATTCAGTTTGGGCATGCTATCTGGAAAAAGCAAAGCTATAAGCATGTTTTCCTCTCTTTTATTTGTCAATGAATGACGAAACAGGAAGATGTTGCAAGCTAGCTACTCTTGAACCTTTAAAGTGATGCACTAACTACACCTTAAGCTACAATAGCTAATGGGGCAGCCATTATTAAAAGTACCCAAATACCTATTAGCTTCTGCCGATGTTAATGCAAATGAGTGCAAAGACTTGGATTATATAACAATCTTACTAAGTATACTCTGGAAAACAACACAATAGCCTCATCTCAGCCAGAAAAGTCACTGAATTAATTTAAACGGCTATTATATCTGAGCAGGCTAAATCCAAGCAGTATGGTACTGGAATATATGTATAATAAGACGTTGTGTTTTGGAAATGCCATTTTAGGTCATGCCCCCCAGAAAATGGAACCACAAGGCAACTCATATAGTGGTGCTAATATAATGCACATCATTGCTAAGTGCCATGTGGTTCTTGGTGGGGGGGGGGGGAGAAGGGTTCATAAATGGAAATTTCCAAAAGACACATTGAGCCTACATTATAATTTTACATAAATTTTGGAAAATTTGTGTAACACACCCACGTCGCGCCTATTTTTGAGAATCGGCAAAAGTCAAACTTGGAGCATGTCCCTTTATCGATAGGAACATTTCAAATTAATTTTTTCTCATGAAAACTATAGAGGGCGTTCCTTATTTCCTTATCCAGCATTGTCCTTTCTAGTATGTCATGTTTCATAGCAGTTATGGCTGAGTAAACACTAGGCTTATGCATAAGGATTGTTTGTTTCTTCTGTGTAATGACATCAGTGTGCTCCTTGTACGTTCCCTGATTTGTTACTTCCAATTCCAGGAAAACTATACAGTGTTGGGAATCATTTTTCCACAACGGGAAAGAATTTTGAATTATGGTATGCAGCACATTTTTTTCTAAGACCTATCTGGGAATTGTTTATGCGATATTCTGGCAGTTAAATCCTTTGACAGGAAGGCCCAAAAAAGTTTTTTTTTTTCATGGTTTTGAAATACAGGGGTGTCTCAGAAAAGAATTACACCATACACTAAGGCAACCATAACTTCAAAAGTAAGTATCACATTTGGAAATTTAAAAAGAGATCTTAAACCACAATTAGTTTTAATATTTATGTAAACATCACTTCGATTCGGTTCAGTAGTTTTGAAGAAAGTATAGCCGATTAGGTAAAAATGCCAATGGTCACGTCTTCAGTGAGTTTGCTCACAAAAGCAGGTTTGATGGTAACTACCGTGAGTAATCGTGTTATCTGTGTCAAGCTGTGGCATCTTTTCATTCCGCAAAGAGGCCTTGTTTAATCATTTGTGAGGTAAATGCCATTTATTCGTTTTATTAAGTAACAAACAATTACTGTGACCAAGTTATAACAAAAATCTCAACAAGAAAACAAAACATGGTAAAATAACAAGCATGATCATCTTTATTAGAAAATGACACCAATAAAAATCTGATGAAAATGTGAAATGGTTAGTTGCACTAGAAGGTGGCACTGCATAGAATGAATTGAGAAGTTTCTTAATATTTTAACAGGTGGATAAAAACATGAACTATAAGATTATTCACAATAGTTTTGTACTCAAATTAGACATCTTATTCCAAGAAGATGGTGGATTCTACATGTTAAATACATAAAAGCAGGATTTGAGGGTAAATTCAAAATTCCCGAGTTTTAATCTATAGTCGTGTTATAGAAGTAATGGCAGGAGACAAGATGGTTTGGTCAAACATTTGTCGACATACAAAGGGCGATTGTGGTTTTCAGATAGCCGAAAGGTATAACATTACTTGGTCAGGCAGGAATTTAGATTAAAGATTCCACAGACATCCTTGACAAGAAGAACAATCTTGAACAATGTTTATGATTGAAGTACTGGTAAATGGGTACAAAGTCAAAATTTGAACAAGAGTCGCCATGGAAGGCGGAGAACCGCCCAAAATTTACAGAACATTGCAGCCATTAGAAGGACGCTTGTCGGTATAAATCCAAAACAAAGTTGCAGACGTAAAACAAGTGCCACAATCCACAGATCAAAACGTTTAACAGGATATCCGCTTATACCTGAAATTTCACCCATATAGAATGCAAAGAAGGCATTCTCTCCAAGCAGTAGACTACCAATGCAGAATAACCTGCAATGGCCCAACACAAGACCTGACAATGTTTTTAACGAAACTTTAGTTGTGGGAAGACCGGCAACATGCAAGATGAAACCAGATTATTTCAGCACATGTGAGGCACTACACGACCTAAAACAACCCCCAAGAGTACGTTATGTATCTGTCTGAATCACTTTATTAAAAAACTTGGAAGGAAGTGTCCCTATTGACTTGTGTTACATAATCGCGTACTTCTCCAAAACTACGTACCGAATCAAATGGTTTGCATTAAAATATTAAAAACTAATTGTGGTTAAGATTCTTTTTAAATTTCTCAAAGGTAATACTTACTTTTGAAGTTATGGTCACCTATAAAGTTTGGGCTTGTAATCTCTTCTGAGACACCCTGTAGTTAAAATCTGCCACATCCATATACCATGCAGACCCTAAGAAGCTAGTTTTATGACTAATAAAATTTAGAGTTCAATAGACCTTTCAAATTTTCGTAGCAAAAGACAATATATATATTATCATGATGACCGAGTGTCCTTGATTTATATGCTTGCATACATTCACAACTATTGTCAGTAACTGTACAATCCACAAAATGTTTGAAATTAGGCAGGAAGTGTTTTGCCCACCAGCTGTGGTGTGTGATGGAATGTTTTAAACTGGATTTGTTATGCCCATGATATACTAAGCAATGCAAAGAGCATATAAGCGATTTTTGATGACACACTTCCGCGCTGATTGGAAAGCGACTTGCCGCTATCTAACATAGGATAAGTCGCTAGAATACCCAAGGGCACTTGAGCAAGCAAGATCTAGGTGATTGAATTCAACTTCAAATCGCTCGACGCTACAGCGACAATGTACGCTGGAAAGAGATCGAACAAAACAATTCGAGCGTTATTTTCTCACTAACGATTTACAGGCGCACGCTGCGAGCGGCATATATCATGGGCCATTAGGGTTATCAGCTTCTGAAGATTTTAATTTGAAAAGGTCTAGTGAGTAACCTGGATGAAAGGAAATATAAAATTGAGTGGAATAAAAAAAAACAATGTCGTATAGTTGTGTGGTATGTAATCTTTTGACTCCAAGGCAGGCTACATATTCATAGTCATGTGCTGGAGAATTTGTGTGAAAGACATTTTTGGCCCTCATTTAAAATGTTGCCCAACATTCTTTTGTTACATTCCAAAATTAGGTCTCATTTAATAAGTTAATATTGAGCAAAACATACCTAAGTGTAGGACAAGAGGAACGAAACGAAAAAAAGGGGATGGGCTCCTTCTCGCCCTTCCCCCCCTCTCCCTGCTGCGACTTCTTTTTCACCCGCTCTTCCCATCTCTTTCTCCCTTCTCCCTCCCTCCATTCCCCTTCAGTTCCGCGTTCATTATCTCTGTCAGCCCCACCCATTTTTCCTGGGCTTTCATTTCCCTAGGAAAAAATAGTTCCCACACTTTCTGCACTCAGTAAGAGTGGAATGTACATTTTTTGATATCTATGATATGCAGAAAGTGCAGTGAGATCTGCAGTGATGACAAGCACAAAGGATTGTAAAAAGTGACTTATTAGGCCAAGAGATAGTTATAACCTGGAAATAGGCTGATATACAAGCTGAATTGTTCAGGATCGGTCAAGTAATATGAGTAGAATAACATACTAAAAGTACCCCCAAATCCCCTGGAGCTGCTCTCCAAAACATGCCAAGATGGCGGTCAAAATGGACGCCTTTGCGAGGGGGAGCAGAACGGGCCAACCAGGAGACAATGGGGTGCCGTATTAGAAATACAAACAAAGTGTCGATATATATTGTTTAACGGCACAAGAGGAATTAATAAAGGCCATTTATTTTTAGGACGTAAAATATCACTAATATCCTAGAAACTAACCGATGGCGACCAAAATTGCATCATTAACTTGATAAGTCGGCAAGTTAGAAGCACAAATTTAAGGTCTAAAACATATGTTAAGCAAAGACTCATATATGTAAACTAGACATGCAATGATTCTAGGGTGGCGTAAAAAGTACCACAACCAAGGATGGGATTAAAGGCGGGATTTGCACCGATTTAAGTCCTATTTTTCATCTTGATATAAATGGCCTTCTCACGAAAACCCCCATCTCTAAAGTTTCGCTCCGATATATCAACCAGTTTCTGAAAGTGAGAGCTAAAAACTTAATTTTGGACTCAACATAGAAGTATCTGTGTTAAAACATATATTGGTCGACCAATACATTTTCGCTCATAAAAGACATACACAACATAACACTAAAGGATAGGTGACGAAATGACAGATTGACAAAGGCGTAATATGAGACAAATATACCGTTTTTTTGTTAGTACTTAACTATAGGGGTGAATGCATGATATGCTATTGGTAATACTAAGCTATACAGCGCAAGTCCCTTAGGATTCGACCTCTATATAACTTACAATATTTACATTTAAACACCACTTCTACATTCTGATTTGTTTAATTATGTGGTATAATATATATTATAGACTCGTTTAAGTCCAAAAACTCAAGTGGAAGGTCGTCTTTAACCAGCTGAAAGTCTCATCTATCCCAGGTTATAAGGCTTTTATTCCACCTGGAGACTTGTAGACTTCACAGACATCTATGATGAGGCTAATGGTTTGTGGCTCCCACCCAAATCAGATAGTCGTGAATTTGAAGTGATTTCGCACGGCAACATGCAAGGTTGAGTCCCTTTGAGCTTGACACTGCGTACATATCAACATGGGCTTGCTATTTGGGCTGTCCACAAACTGCATCTGAGGGGTGAAAGGTTTCCCTCAGAGGGTATGACAATTGCGGTAAGAACCATGATGTCAGTGATCCAGTGATGATCGGATATGGATAAGGCCGACGTAAGTATTCTGGTCCGATTGGATTGGGTTTAGCGCAAAGTGACGTGGTGGGGGATTAGCTATCCAGGTTCATAACACTTCTTGGCGAGCGCCTCTGAGCGATATGTAAGGGCCGACTAACGTTATATGCAGAACAGAATTGCAAGATTTCTAAAGGCAGCGCCAAAGGGCACGAAAAAGGCGCAGAGGCGATCAGCCAAAACGACAGCAAGCTGTGAGGGGGTGACCCTGTAGCATATGCGGCTTGGGAAGGGTAGTAAGCAAGGGGAGTGTTGAAAATAAAAAAAGCAGTGAGGTGAAGAAAATGTTGGCGTAATCTCAGTCTGGGACGAAAGACAGTGAAAAATGATCAAGTGACTGAGAGAGTGATGGGAGTGAGAGTGGCAATCAGAGTGAAGGAGCAAGTGGCGCAAGAGGACTATGCGACATGGGGAGGTGGATGGAAAGTAAGGTTAGGGCTGTGAAACGATGAACAGCAAACGGGACTTTGTGGTTGAGGCCGTTGGGACAGTTCACTACCACACTGTGTAAAAATGTTCATTAAAAGAACAGATTGACTGAGCGGGACTCACAACTCATTTAAAACGACATGTTTTTTACAGTCTTTTGCACGTTTCGAGACACTTGTAAAGTGATTTGCACGGTTTGAGTCCACGGTAACAGTCAAAGACGCCGTTATTTTAAGCTCAGTGTAACAGTTGCCAAATCTAGAGTGATGTTTAGATCTCTTTTTGCGCATTGACTTTGGCAATGGTGAAAACTAAAGAGCGGATACGTAGTGGATTTCGCATCGAGTTTTCAAGTGTCATCGGGGATGAATTGGCTTGCAGTGATTAGGTCTTTTCTGCAACACCATTTCTAAGGGCTCAGAAGAATCAGAGAAATTCGTAAAGCCTGAAGGAGAAGATGAGCTAGGAATGAAGGGGTGATAAAATACTGGTATTTGGAAATTTTGTAGGGCTCGGAAATGTTGAAAAGGAAGGAGGCCCCAGGACAGGAACCCTTGTGGGGATCAACACTTCCGAGTTTGCGCTTTACTACTGCATACCACATGTGATGTCTCCAGGTAAGAAAGGAGACTGTGTCCTGGGGCATCTCGCATTTCCTTCCTCTCTAGTCTCCCCCTTTGCCTTTCTGAGGCAGAAGAAGGCTTTGAACTGAAACGATCTTAACTGGAAGGTTTGAACCGGATGAGGAGGAGATTGATTTTCCTAGGGAGAGAACCATAGACTTGAAAGACAGTAGCAGACGAAAGCAGGCAGCTTAGATCGCCTGATCGGATAGAAGAGAAGGACACAGCAAAGTTATAAATACAGAAGGAATAAGGATAGGAGACAATACATTCCTATTGTTATTGTCGATAGTGTTCTCCGCAGGAACACTGAGATGTTAATGAATGTTGATATGTTCTTGGTTTTTGTTAAGGACTTGGTTCGGGACGGCGGGACAACTTGTACCATGGATTAGTGGATAATAGTAGTCGCCCGATACACCAACATGAAAAGTAAGTGCAAGGACCGATGGGACAATAACGGACAGATCTTCGAATCTGTATAGCTCTTTGTTTTGACCCCCCCCGCCGTGTACTTTTTTTTTTTTTTTTTTTCTTGAGTGGATGCGATTAACGTGTCTGTATCTGCTTCTGCCGGCGTTACGGAGATGAGGCAGTAAAGGTGCTTGTTCCGATTTTTGTCGTGTTATCTACTAGAATTATGAGAGCCTGGACTTGTACACATGACCATCAAGTACCCTGGGAAGAAACAAGCTTGTGGGTTTGATGTTTGATGCGAATGTCAGGGGTCCCAAAAACTGTTTGACACACTCCTCAGCCATGTGAATGGCATTCTGGTACTGTTAAAAAGCATAAGGGCACTTTAAAAGTTCTCTAATGTGATCTTTGTCAATGCAACCTATAAGGTGTACTCATCAAAGACGCCAAAGAGGCCTGCTCAAGTAAGGAATGTGAGACGAAGGATAAAAAAAGGAGAAGAGGCACAGCCTGAAGGCCGATTTCTTTATTATCGGGCATATGATCAAGGTAAGACATCAGGAGGTGACATTGGCCTAGATGCACATTACTTTTAGATGGTGGGGCATGCCAATCTAAGCTGTATTTTTCATAAATAAAGTATTAACAAAATAAAAAAAGTAAAAAATTACTAAATCTAATAAACCGTCTTCTTGCCTATTTTTTAAAGCGGCTCAGTCTATTGAAAAGTGAATAAAGTGTCACCTCATTTTCTTTTCCAATATCAGGACCAAGTGGATACATTTGATACAGATAGGACGATTTTGGAAAGATGGCCTAGCAAAATACCCATTATTCGGCAGTTTTTCTCAGTTATTACGGTGTTAAAATGCCGGGCATGTGTTCATATTTCCAAATCTCTATGGAAAATGAAGCCTAAGTTAAATATTATTGCACATTCATCATTATTTCATTCATAATATGGATATTTGTCACTGCCAATGTGCAATGGCTGCCAAAAGTTGCAGCTGGGACAAGCTGGCTGAAGCTGAGGATTCCCTGGTCAGGTGCCACAGATAAATAGGGCATGAACCATAGGAGACTCTTATGGTATTTCTAATATGATGGTTGTAAAAAGTTAGGATAAAAGATAACAAATGGTGGTCTCTTTTGGGCACTCTAGAATGCTTTTATTAGATTCTTTATGCCTTTAAACATACGTTTAGACAATAATGTGTATCTAATGTGCATATGAAGTTATTATACAATTCGAAAATGGCGGAAATTTTGGATGCCCATCCTTTGATTTTGGGTATTGTAAGTTTTGAACTTCAAATATAAGGACGGCCAATGCGTGTTTCTTGTGCCTTAAAACAGATGCCGGACACTGTATTGTATTCCAATTGTCTGGTTGAAAAGATACGATAAAATTGAAAAAATGGCTGGCCATTTTGACCGCCATCTGGATTTGGGTTACTTGTAAGTTTTGAACTCTAAAATAATGACTTCATTGCATTTACTGGCTGCCTTAAAACATATGTTTGGAACTTGTTTGTATTTCCAACTTTGTCTGGTTGCAAAGATACGAGAAATTGGAGAAATGGCGGCACCATTTGACCGCCATCTTGAATTTGGAGAGGGCTCACAGGAGGCTTTTCGGGACTGTTAGGATGGTATTCTACTCCTAGTCTGGAACTCTCCTGAAAAAATTAGTTGTTATGGCTATTTCCAGGTTTTAGCCTATATGCTCTAATGCTCTTGGACTATAAGTAAGTGTTGGTTGACTATTGTTACACGTACAAAAGATAAGGCATTACAAAGATTAGGGTTATGGTTAGGAGTAAGGCTTACATCACATTACTGCTATGTGTTAGTGTCTACATAGTCTCATGTTTAGTTTAGCAGTCTCCTGGTTGACTATTTGAATATGTTTGTGAACCTACTTGACCAAGATATCTAAGACAGCATTTGCTGAATGAACTGAGGCCTACATAAAAGTGGCAAATAAAAAAAAAACACTATAATTTCGCGGTTCTCAGCTCGCACTACACTATACAAAGCATTTACAAGCTGTGGGCCGCCCAGCCTATCTTACAACTTGACCTTCATAGGACCTTTGACCTTGATATGACCTTTGACCTCACAACAAATGAGGCTCCCCATATTCAACTATGACTCAATTTGAACTTAAACTTTTCATAGCCATTTGCCACGAGCCCATAATGCATCTCGATTGTGCCCATTTCCATCTGGAAACTTGTACCAGAGTTATGTTTACAAAACACGGCGTTCTCGAACCACAAGTGTTGCCTGGTTGCACAATCACTGACTTGATGATGTGAAGTGGAAAGTGATGATATAGAAAGAGAACAAATGCAATGGAGAGAAGTGTACACAAATCGACCAAGTGGATATAAAATTGGATCGTTAAGCCAACTTAATTGGTTGAGCTATGAGTATGAGTTGCAAAAATATTGGGCGGACGGAGTCGAGCCCAATATTTTAAAACTCATGCGAGACCAATTAATATTGGGCGTAACGTAAATCATCCAATTTTATAATTATCATGTTTTGGATCCGATATTTCACCACTTGGACTCTCAAAACTGATATGAAGTTAACCGGCATGCCAGCAAAGGAATTTGGAAAAAAGTGTACCTCATTGTATGAAAATACATCGCGTGCGTTAGGAGCGATAGTGGCGCGGTTGTGAAGGGGTTCAAAGGGGACCAAGGTGACATGAGGTCGACCAAAGGTTGCATGGGTCACAGGGGTTGACCTGGGGTCACAAAGGTCACAAGGGGACGCACCCCACCCACCCCCTCCCTGACGCACCCCACTCGCCTCTAGCACCCCACCTCGCCTCTAACAACCCCACCCTGCCCCTCCCCAAAAACCCCACCAGCACCCCTCCCCAACACCTCACCTTTCCCCCTCCCCAACACCTGCTCCCTTCACAACACCCCACCGCCCGTACCCCAACACACAAACCTGCCCCACCTGCCCTCCCAACACCCCCACCCTTCGCCCTCCATTGATCGAACACAAATTACAGTATAGTAGTTTTCATGTGGCAAAGGAATTTGCAAATCCGATGTACCATTTAGCGATACAGCAATATGCCCTCTAATTTGCCGGAAATATGCCCAACATCTACTCAGGTCAAAACTCTTTAGTCCGCTTCCTTCCACCAAGTACAACATCAGTATACGCCTTACGGAATCAAGATAAATTGCACACAAGCCTTGTGGGGAAAGTGTTATCATTTTGAACAGCCAATAAGCTAATTAAATCATGAATATGCAAACAATGCAGCCCTAATCCCGAGCAACCGGCAGACTGTGAAATGTTTAATGATATTCTACTTACATTCACATTGTATGACATCAGGCTAAAATGCTGAATAGCTCCATTGATATAAAACTTGACATTGTCAGCCAGCAGAATGCCCATCAGTGAGTTGGCAAGATGTTTACACGTAGACAGCAAGCGGTCTGAGCTACTTTTCCCTGTTAAAAATGCAATAACGTATTACTTTTAAAGTATGGTGAAAGGACCAATTTCATCTGCCTCGGCCAAATGGCTGCTCTCAAAAAAATGGTACAATCAGGAGATTTCCGCGGAGGCGCCCTCAATTTGCAAACAAATTGTGTTTTTTGCATAGATATAATGCTTGTCCATATATCATCCTGGGTGAACGAACTAAGCTGAAATCAAAGTCCTTCATTTAGAAAATCACAACTTAAAATTCCGGATCCGGAATTTCTGTTATACGGGTATCCTATGGCATGGTATAATGTACATTAATGTGAACTGCATGAAAAAGAAAAATCTGATTCATCTCTCACTTTGGACTTAAGCATTTTAGGTGATATCTTTAGCTAGAGCAGAGCAGAATATCATAGTGGTCCTTATTTCGGGAGTTCGTCATGCCCGACTACATCTTAAGGTTGACACCTTTAGTAGTTGTTTGGAGACCCTCTACATCAATGCAAGGTAGTAATGGTGTCAATTGTGGTATCACTTTTCAATAGGGTCAATTCAAGTTTCACAGGGGTTCAAAACTTGTAAACTTACTCTCTGATCGTGTTGAAATGTATGTCATATTGTCGTCCAGTCCTAAGGATTACAACCAGAGCATCAATGAATGCAGTAGGCCTATAATATGATGCCATTCAAAGACAACGATAACAATCCTTTAAAGTACCTTGATAGATTATTTACAATAGAAAGTTGCACATTAATACAATTTTGTTTTGATATAATCACAACCTGAGGGTGATCACTTTATTAAAATACACAGAAGTAACATGAAAGCGGCCACCCCTTCTTAAACTGTGCATGACAGGTAGCCCTTTAAGAATGGGATTTTGTGGGATCCGATGCTGGCCAGCACCTACATTAATGAGGTGAAATGTCCCAAAACTGGTGTCTTGTGGGATGAACTCAATAACTCTGAGATAAGCTGTGTGTTGTAAGGCCACTTATAACTGGTTGGAGTGAGAGAATTTGGACTGTTTCAAGTTAACCACAGTGCAAGGTTAAAGGAGCCAAACCACATGTTTGCTTTTGCCAGCATTAAAGGTGCTTGCTTATATGGACACTGTAATAAATTTAAATACCAAATGACGGACACATCTATGCATTATAAGTTTACCCTGGTTTGAAAGTAACTAATTTTTCGTTCAGTATAATTGGGTATCTGTGAGAAGTAGAATGCGTGCCAGTGGAAAAATCCTTCTTTAGATTATGGAAAAGAACTTTTCCATAAATAAAAAAAGCAAACAAATGAAAACTGGCTAATAAGATATAGTGAATAAGGAATATCATGTAGGCCTAATGCATGGTATATTAGGTTAAACTGAATGAAAAAAGAACATCTTAAGAAAAAAACTTGTTTTTTGTAAAACTGTGTTTAACTTTATCAATAAACAGGTCTTCACAATAAAAAAACAAAACTTCAATTTTATTTAAACTTTATGTACTTGTGAGGAGTGAGTAGGACTACAATACTCTAATTTTGACGTGTTTGAGACAGATTGTTTCATGTAAGTAGCTTTGAGGCCTGAGGGAAGCATTTGCAGTTATAATGTACCTACTTGATTTTTTCAAACGATGCATGCTACAGAACGGGAAACTAATAAACCCTCACCATACTTTCATCTGTTACATCCGCTCTCAAGAGAATACATTTCCCTAAAAATGTGATTGATTCACAAAGACTTTAGAGCTGACGTAGTCCCTACTATTAATTTAATCGTTATTCTGTGTCAAAATCTGTTAACTGTGATCTTTTAATTCTTAACACTTCAAAGAGTACCATGCCAGGACGAAAGTTGGGTTTTTAACCTAACTAAAAACATTGCACAAAATTGCCAATACAACTTTTCCAAGATCAAGTATAAAAATTAAATAGGTAGTAGAATTATGTTTCTTATTGATATGACAATAAAACTATAGTGTGAAAGACAATAACTATTTAGAGTCATTTGTCTTTCCACCCCTATTGCCACATTAAATAAGAAACATAATTTAACAAGGCTAACTCGTATTTACGCGATGGGCGTAAAAATGTCCCCGCCGAATATCGCGATCACTAAATGACAACAAAACTGCACCAGTCACCCTTAATTTTGGCCATCACTAGCTCGCCAAAAAAATGTTACTCAAGAAATGACGCAAGAAATCTTAAAATTCAGCATGCAAAAATCCCCAAAATTCACTAACTTTAGTAGAAAAATATGATAATTTACTCAATGTGGCAACACATTTTTTGAAAAAAATCATTGATCACAATTTAACATTGGGACCCACACGGGTTGGAAGCGGCGAAACATTGGAATTTTACGTATTTTCACATTTTCCCGAAATGTAAAAACAGCTGGCAACCCACAAGAATGACCCACTTACACACTAGAACTAAAAAAAATTCCCAAAACTAATCAGGTCGAGAACTTCTCAGCCACTGTCCTTCCACCAATTACATCATTTAAGAACTCAGAAAACTGTATACCCGCCTTGCGGGGAAAAATTTCATAATTATGCAAATTAGATACTTACTTAAATATTGTAAACACACCAAACATCTCATCAGGTTGGAGAACGTCATCAACCTCTCTTTTCCACCCCAAGTTACATCTTTGTTGCCCTTACAGAACTCCAGATAAATTGTACAAATGTTGAACTTTTCTGTGCAATATTGACCTTTTTCCCTTGACCTTTTTTCCCCTACCACCCCTGACAGCGCCAGGGGAGGACCTTTGGGGAATGAATTACATGTTGAGTAAGGGGTATCCCCCTCCTACAATATAAACCAAAGTTTGGCTACTCTAGCACATCCAGAAAAAAAGATATGCCCCAAATTTTCCATGTTACATTTTTATCACGTAATAGGACGACGGACTACGGACGGAAGCCCATTTATAGTCCCCCTCCGAACTTCGTTCGGCGGGGCCAAAAAGGCTAAGGCCAAGGGCCGGATCATAGTTTTTGTGACAATACTATATACCGATATTCAATTTTTGGTTATATAATGTTTCACAACAAATGTTTCTGTGATTTTGTTTGTTGATTTAAAGGTATTCTGACAAATTTATTGTTCAGCTAATATCGCCCACAACTTGAGTCCTAAGAAGATGAAAATGAATTGAAACATACGCACTGCTAGTTGAAAGCATAACAGTTGAAATGAAACCAAGTATGGTCAGATGAAAACCAAAATTGTTGGTATTATATGAGCTCCGCCACTGAATGTCCCCAAATCAAGGACATCCTCCCAACTGTAATTGGAGGTGCAATTGAAGTTGATAACATAACTTCATCTACCTATATAAGCATGAAATTTACTGCCAAGTAGTTATCAGACTGTCTGGAAATGCAATGCCTCTCTAAGGCCACATTGATAATGCATGGCTTCCACTGCTTCACACAGCATTCATCTACATTGTAGGACAACAGACAATTCAGCATAAACTTTTCCTACCACACAATTCATGCCAAAAACACAAAAGGCCCGAACAAAATCCCCAAACCGCAACAATCTGCTCATAATTTTTCAAAATCCACAACATAACTTTTTCAAGAAATGTCATTACTTGCATACCTGCGAGTTTCAAAGAATTGGACAAGACAGGAGAGACTAGTTCTGAGATAATATTGGGTTTCATTCTCTAATTTGCGACGTGATGACAATAGCCTCTATATTATAGGCAAAAAGTATAGTTTTTACCATCTATGCCATTGGTTTTTAGGAGTTATTGGGTAAATGGCTAAAAGTGAAGTTAATCTGATTATATTTTAAATGCTTGGAAATTATTGCCTGAGGAATGAGGACCCATAAAGTATGGTTGATTACTGATTAAATGTTTACTTCCGAGATAAAGTCAACAAAGGTCCAGGGCCACTTGGATTATGTGGCCCCTGACCCTATTTTGTACTCATGATAACTATGCTTGCAATGCTACAACCTTTCCTTATTTTTATTTCTTACATTAAGCTAATGAACCATTGTTTCATATTTACCAAAATTGGAGCAATTCTGATTTTGAGAACCTGTACAAATGGAAATTGACCTTTTTGGCACTTTTAGTCATTTGTACCATAACTCTTAAAACCAATGGTCATACCGTGGTACAAACTAACATTTTTGTATCCTTATGACTGAACGGACATATGGCAACATTTCAACACGATTGGAGTAATTTAAAAGTAGGACCCCTGTGAAACGTAAATCGACCCTATTGAAAAGTGACGGCCCACCAATTTGACACCACTAACTCTCTTGCCTTGATGTAGAGGGTCCACACTAACTACCGAAGGTGTCAAAGCTGAATGTAGTGGGACTGAACATTCATGTTTTGACACCAAGCCCCTTGCTTCTGCCTCTATAGTTCTAGTCGACCCTATTTTTAATAACTACACAAATTATATTTCGAAATCTCTGAGTCAGAGCCTTTAAAGACAAACTTTGTGGATTAATTACTTAAGACAGTCTCAGTTTAAAGAGAAAGAACCACTTTTCTAATGCTCTTTTAATTCATATCATTTGCTTTGCAATCTGGATACATAAATTACCTGCAGTTTGTTCTAATCACTTTTGTGCAATTTTTGGTTGGGCAATGTGTACAACTCATTTATAAACATTGCATTTGATCAACATTTGGGTTGTAAACCTTCTTTTCACAACATTACAGAATGCACTCAACCTCTAACAGTTGACTTGTTGTGGCAACAAATATAGAAGTCATGTAGAACCTTTATTGTGCGGGTCAATTCTGCAGATTTTTTAAAAATTACCTCTAGCCCTTTTAGATGACCTTTGTAATTATTCAATACTAAAGGATTATTCTTGAGAACTGCAATAAACAAGTCATCTACTTTCCATACAGAAATGTTTTGACAATGTCCCCTAATTATGGGAGTTTAGGTAAACCGACCTCGGACACACTACACTTATGAATTCGAACACTCACTTTAATTAACAGAATAAAACATGCTTTATTCTGTGAAGGGTTTTCCAAATTCATAATGTGTCAGCAAAAAGTATGTCAGATGGGTCAGGTATGGAACTCCCCCCCTAAATTACCTATTATCTCCGAAAATTTGATATTACCACCCAATCGATTTTGGTGGACAGAGAAGCATCTTGAACACTTTTTTTCCACAATGACCTCAAATAACCCCTACATTACCTCTTACCCTCAACACAACACCCACCCCCAAATGACCTGCTCAATAAGGATCATTCTGGCCAACCTCAATACTGGCTGTTTCCATTTTTTCACATATTTTTTAAAGATACCTTCAATGAACTTTGGCCTCTTAAACAAAACAACGCCCAATCTGACCCACCCCTCAACAATTTTCTGACACCTTTTGGTGAATGCCCTATTTCTTCTGGGACAAAGTACTAGAGGCATTTGTCAACACTCATCTCCCAAATGCCTCAAAGAGTAAAGCAACTTGGTGAATACAACATACCCATTTCTGTCAATAGCAAATTTTCAATGACCCCTAGCACCCCTTAACACACTCTTACCCACTTAACTCAACATCAAAATCAACATCCATACAATGCAAACGAGCTTGGTCTATCTAGTTTGGATTGGGGCATAAACTAGGATCATGAAACAAAAATTTAACAGTATTAGTATGTGTATCAGATAGCTAGGCATTCAGCCACCCAAGTGTATACGACATCTAAAACTAAAGAAAGCAGTGTGATAACAAAAGCTGCACACTCTTACTTTTGGGATAAGGAAATCTTTTTAATTGTCATAAATTTTGTGAACCGTTCACAGAACCTTTTAATATGAAACCCAAATGACACTGTGGTAATTGTCAGAGCATTGCAATCATCATCAAAAGATTACAAGTTCAAACCACAATATTTTGATCATGATTCTAAATAGAGCATTGGAATCATGACCAAAATATGGTGGTTTCAAACCACCAAAGGGCAAATGTGTTGTCTTACGGCAAGGTGTTCCTCACTTGCCTCTCTCTCGCTAGGCAGGTGTAAATAAGGAGCTGTAGGCACAATCTAGATGCTAATAGACCCACGCTTTGAGTTACAGCCTAGACTCTGCTGTTTACTGATGATAATATAACAAATTGAAGTGTATGCCAAATCACAAACATTTATTCATTCATATTTTTACTTTGCTACAAACATCTATATAAGACTGATCTCTTTTCTTTACATTCCACATTTTATGTTCTTTTCCCAATAACCATGACACATTTTTTCCCTCTTAATTCTACCATGACACATTTTTTCCCTCTTAATTCTGTACATTTTTAAGTGATATTAGAGTCTAATCAAGTAATTTCCAACTATCTGCACGGTAACTCAGATTTGTTTTGTGTAAAATTTGATAGGTGGCACTTATTAGGAAGATTACAAATTAAAAGAGTCCAAAATGTACTAAAATACCTATATGTCATGTCTCACTTTACACCCCTCCTTGTGCATTCTGATCGGTGTATATGTTGTAATACAACAATGCCTTCAAGTCATTCTGTTAAGGAGAATGCATGAGAAGTGCTGATTTGTGCTTCCGAATCCCCGAGCGTAGATTTGGATAGCACGAATCAATAACTTTGAGTGCTTTCTCCGACTTAAACCATTGCATTCTAATAACAATTGTATACAGCAATTATCCGCATATGATTTGTATACCTGTGGATTCGGTTGCATGTTTTATTACGTGCTTAAAAGCAATTGAATTGTTACACACCTGCTATTTGTATACAAAATTCTTACACACTTCTTATTTGTATACCTGTATATTCGTACATATATTGATCGATTGTAAAGTCAAGCAAGCGGGGTTATTAGCGTTAAACCATGGTTAAATAGTTGTTGTAACACACATCGTATATTATTGTATAACTGTAGATTCTTGATACGACTTTTCAACTACGAAATTCTTACACACCTGTTATTTGTATACCTGTAGATTCGTACATAATACACATGCTTCAGTTAGGTTATTAGTACAGCAAAATCAAGCACAAGCGAGCATTGAAATCATCCATTGCTATATGGATAGTATAGTTTTGCTGCTGGAATAAACTTGTATTTGTCGTGATCGTGTTTTCCCTCCAACACATTAAATGGATTCCGATGAATAATTATCACTCAAAGTAAAATTATTCTTGAGTCTGACACAAGTGACGTACATCCACTTGCCTTGCTAAACGAGAAAGCTGATTAAACTGACTTAGACCATTGCTCAAAATGTAGAATCAATGTCCGCATTAACCTTTGAATAACTGTGGATTCGTAACTTTACCCATCCACTGAGAGTCTGAAAGCCGTCAATTGTTTGAGTCCACGCATCAGTGCATGCGGGAATGCAGCATTTAGTACTGAAGTGGCCATTGCTACATGCACATGCATGTGCGTGTCTTGTTGTCTGGGATTGTCTAAATTTGCTACCCAATGGATATATGGTGGATATACGTTATCTTGGATTTAAAATTAAACCATATCCTCAAAAGCACTTTACTTTAGAAATACGGCAACAACAGATACTTCAAGAAACCAGATATCCAGCTCACTGCAGATTCATATACTTTTGTTGGAATATATTTAACTAACAATCGATACAGGACAAGTTTGATTTTGGAATTCTACTATTCCTTCGGAAAAGGCCAAGGATTACAACATGCCAAATGCAGTCCTAAGGTGCGTGATCTTCTTGTTTTAGGCAAAAAATTGTCTCAGCTTCAGGGGCTAAGGCGAGCACAAAGGTTATAAAATCATGTTTAATTACATTGCTATTTTGAAATGTTTTCGAGTGTTTTATCGACAAATTAAAAAATGGCCGATAAAATGAGCTAAAAGCTGAGACCAATATACCTAGGTATATTGGTCTCAGCTAAAAGGAAATACAAGAAACAATAATTCCGGGAAGCACAGAGCCTTTTTGACTTCAAACACAGGGTTTCAGGCAAAAGAAGCTGAGATAAACTTTTTTGCCATTATTAGTAAAAGATAAAATGTCATATATAATGTATTATTTTGTTTGCATGAGTAAATTCCTCAGAATATTTAATATGTAAATTTTTCCTGAAGTCCCCCTACATTTTGTGACCTCCTTTGCGTCCCTAAGATTTGTGAAGTGCCCTATATAGGACCCCCAGTGTAAAAAAAAAATTAGTCAACTTTCTACATAACTGTATAACTAAGACATCATTTTGACTAACTAATCAAAACGATGTTTTATAGGAGTAATTTGTAGAAGAGTAGAGTAATTTATATTTACAGTGCAATTTTGCTGTTTCCGCTCGAGAATAAATAATATACCTAGGCCTAATCATTATCATATTGATATACGTACAAGATGAGTGAAAATTAACGAATCAATAATAACCAATTATTGTAATTTGCAACATTCCAAGGCAATGTAAATCCGCATGACAAGTTAAAACTCTAAACTATATCCTTAATTCAACACCTAAACAATGACCTGACTTTACATGATGCATTTAAAGCAAAAAAAAATCTTTACATGAAATTGTAAGTCTGGCATAGACCTAAATTGTTACTCATTACAGAAGAAATTACATTGAAATAAAGTTAAAATAGAAAAGCAAACAAACAAACACAAACAAACACACAAAAAACAAATTAAAATATTAATGGTAACTTGTATAGGCCTACTATGAGCCATTTCACGTCACTGGGCAAATTGAAAAAAAAAAGCACCTACTGAAGTAACAGGTACGATTTATACAAATGACAGGTGTAAAATTATTGCACTTGAAACAAAAATTATAAACCTACATATGTACAAACTGTGTTATATACGTCATTTCTTAAACGTGGCAACAAATTATGGACCAAAATGATTTTCCTTAAAAAGATGAAGAAAACATAATTGCTCAAAATTAAGCATGTAATACTAGAACAATGTAATATCTAAAAAAGGGAGCATTTTCTAACGTTATTGGTTGATGCTTATTATAATTTTCAGTTGTTGTTTTTCTACACATGTAATGCAACTTTTCCATTGTTATAATGTAGATTATTTTTTTACGAATCCACACTTTTTTGCACGAATCTATAGTATACTATAGATTCGTGCAGAAAAGTGTGGATTCGTAGAAAATAATCAACAGGACAAACAAAGAAATGACATCATAGCAATGGTTTAACCCTCGTCTTACCAAGGGGGGGGGGGTTACCACCCCCTAGTGAACTTCGCTCTGGTGCGCTAAAACGCCAAAAACTTTCGTAAAAGCTTCTAGGTAATCGTTCTCTCATCCTTTCCGGTCATTTTAGCGGAAAAAAAATGTGAAGGTAGCACCTTCACCGGGGTTAGGGTATGCCGTCAAAGTCGAAGGGTGGGGGGTGGTTGCCACCCAAGGATCTTTTATGGTGCATTTTTGAAAATATTATGCACAGTATGGCTCTAAAACTATGTTTATGTAAAACTAGCCAAATGCCATAATTTAGAGCTGAAAACCGCATGAAAATCCGATATTGCTACGTTTTTTAGCGCAAAATTGGATTTTTGCCTATTTTCTGTGGAAAATGCCAATTTTGCCGACTCACGGATTTGATGTCATTGTGACGCCATACTAGGTATGTTGGTACTTATTTTGGTATCAATAGAAAGAGGAGGACCATAGCTATCCACTGGTATCAAAATCATAAGCATCGGATGTTTTATAACAGGGTGGTGGTAACCACACCCCCCCCCCCTTGATAAACCGTGTTACAAAAAAAGGCTTGGTAAGATGAGGGTTAAATCAAAGGTATCCAATTTAGAAAGACCTTGTCATTAAAATTATATTCATTAGTTTCTTACTGGTAAATGTTTGAATGCCTTGAAACTCCCTTCCAAGAAGCTAATAACATCTTGTATGTATCCACTAGCATGTCCTTTGGACTCATCTAATGTCCAGTCGTATGAAGCCAATTCTAGGAATTCATCCACCTTGGCATTCAAGCGCTTGTAGATCTCCAGTTCTGCTTCACTCCTTGCATCTCGGAAGATATTGGTACTCTGTAGGCCTTGCGCATGAATATTGTCACCTGTGGTCCTGAAATGAAAGCAAAATTGGGCAAGTTGACGAATTGCTGTTAAACAAATTGCCCCTAAATAAATCTGTCAGATTGGTGTGTTTAAAAGCTACTTCTTCAACATAGAGTTATGAGAAGAAATACCTACTACTCATATAGAAATGTAATCCAATATTGACAAGCATTATTGGACACCTACAGGTTAGTTCAGGTCTAGAAAGGCATATTAGAGATGCAATCCTGCAAATGTTCACAACCATGATGGGATTCACCTGCAGCAAGTTTTTACCCCCCCCATCAGATTAGAAAATGAAACAATTTTCACAAGAAATTATGAGATACCTGTGCAGTAGAGGTAAGCTATGGAAATGAAATACTGACCCAGTAAATATTAGAGATGACATCCTTCATATCTGCATAAGCATCATGGGATACTATGCAATAGAGTTAAGAAATATATACACCCAGTACTGTCACACCCTTTTCACAATGCTTACAATCAATTTTAAGTTTGATTTACCAAGTGTAATTCGATCAAGCGTAAGTTTGGACTTAAACGAAGTTCAAACTTAGGCTTGATAAATCAACTTACAATCAATCATTAAGTCTTTGTGAAACAGGCCCCACTAGGATTATCTGAACAGTAGCTACTCCCAATTCAAAAAAATTATGGCACTTTCCATGGACCGCTCGCTAATAGCCTCATCCCAGGGACCCCAGATTTTACCAGAAGTGGTCAAAATTTTGGTATCAGAAGGAAGCTACTATTTTCTCATTTAACCTGTGAAATCTAGGGGTAAAGGATGTTTGGTGTGGATATTAGGAAATCACCCACTAAATAAAATAGGTGTAGCAGACGGTACGTCAGTGCCGGAGACAGTGTTGGAGCCGGAATATGGCCCTTGCCTAAAATGAAGAGTCACCCAAAATGTTGATTCGAGTTGTGTTTTTAAATGAACATTTGAAATTAATCATAATTGTGCGATCGTAAAACCAAACCACTTTGGGTGGTTAAAGATTTTGTCCGTGCCATTTTTGTGTAATTCTGAGGGTTTTGGGGAAACTGTACAATTTTAGTTTCTAGTAACACTCAACTAGGCGTGAACGTTTGAAAACATGCAAATCTTTTGATGCTCTGTAGCTAAAAAAAACCCATCAGCATTCCATCATCTGACTTTTTCATTTTGTTGAAAGGTATGGTGCTAATCTTAAAAAAAATTCAGTTTTGAAGTAACCAGTCGCTTTATAGCCAGAAATCGACGTTTAGTGAGAGGTCATTTTGTACACAAGTCTATGGGGGTTATTTAGTGGTTTGTGATTTTCATACAGATTTCATGCATTACATACACATGGAGCCTTGTTTGAGTCAGTCACGATTAAAAAATGAATGTCTGCAATGTTTAAGCATCAATCTATACTGTAGAGATCAATTTGAGCCGATTTAAGAGGTTTGCAAGTATATCGTAAGTTTTAGGTGCCAATATTGAGACCGAATCAGTTCCTAGCCTGGCTTGAGTCACAGGGTTTTACTTATTACATGACTCAATATCGTAGCCGTACGTGACAGTACAGTGATCAAAATTGTGCAGCCTTGTACCCGTATGTGATACGTGTGCTCTATTTGTTTTTAAAATGCTCACAATAAAGAGGGACAGGCCTATAGAATGTTAGTACGTCATATCATGTACATGTAGCCCTAATGTCTTTTTAAAAAAAATACTACTATGACACATTTCAGTAACATGGGGTGGGGGGGGGTAAAACGGTGGGGGGGGGGGGGTGGGTAACTCCACACTGTTGGGGTGCATCAAGCTGCATATTGCAACATGTACAAGGAGCTACAAGGCTTTCACAAAAAACTACGCCTCTAATCTCAGATGCTGTATCAGCATTTGCGTATGCATGATATGGGACTGTGGATGAATCCCGAGCATTTGTCTCACGGGAATCGGATGTATTCTTCATGTCTTTAGAATGATCCAAGTCAGAAACTGCGGAAATGCATGAGCAAAGTTTAATGGATTATTTTTTAGTCCTGCAATGATCTAAAAAATCAATGATGGCAAGATTCTGTAAATAGTGACCTACCGATCAACATTTCAAGGCAGTTTAACTGTGCACTGTTGCCTGTACCTGCGACAACTTCATCCATGATGTGATGTGATTGATGAGAATTTTGCTTCAGTGAGTTAATCACAAAGAAAAAAAGTTGTACAGGAAGGTGTTAATATTCACCAAAAAGTACTAAAATTGCTAAATTGGCGTGTTTTTAGGCCACTTTGGTGTGAAATACACCCCCAATTTAACTTGAATGGGTGCTTTGCAGGTCTCTCTCTTTTCTGCTGGAATTCCGCCCCATGCTGTGACTTGGGTGGATTATCTTTTTTAAACACGATTGATGTAAATTGTGCTTTTAAATGCCATTTTGATAGAATCAGGTCTTTTTAGTGCTTCCTCTACCATCAGTCTGAAACAGAATCTTTTATTTCACAAAATGTGCTTATCTTCAGCAGATAGCAAAAAATAATAACATTGCTGCAAACAGTTTTTACTCATTTCTGGTCTGTATATTTTGGCTAACAATGGTGTACTGATAGAATAAATTCAATATTATGAAAATATGTGTCTTCAGAAATTTTCCAGGTCTCCCTCAGGAATACACCACTAAATAACTAGGTGTAGCAGACGACGTCAGTGCCTGGTGTCCGGAATATGGCCCTTGCCTAATTGAAGAGTCACAAAATGTGATGAGTGTGTTTTAAATGAAATTTGAAATTAATCATAATGTGTGAACTAGTAACAAACCATTTGGGTGGTAAAGATTTTGCCGCTGCCATTTGTATTATTTCTGAGGGTTTGGGGAAACTGTACAATTTTAGTTTTAGTAACACTCAACTAGGCGTGAACATTTTTAAAACATGCAAAATCTTCGATCTCTGTAGCTAAAAATTAGCCTTCATCATATAAAACTTTGTCTTTTTGTTGAAAAGGTATGGTGCTAATCTTTAGAAAAATTCATCTTTGAAGTACAGTCGCTTTATAGCAAGAAATCAAGGTTTGGTGAGAGGTCATTTGTACACAAGTCTATGGAGTTATTTAGGGGTGTGATTCCATTATGAGCAAAAATATTTGATTGTAGACTTACACAGCTGTTTGACCCTATACAATTGTATTTTTCGAAACTTTGCAAGCAGTGGCGATACAATTTTGACAATGACATACTTAAAGACATGCAAGACGCTATCGTCGCTGCAAAAATCAGGACAAATCCATTGTGGAAATCACGACCATATAGTCCTATAAAGGTCATGATTTGTCATTATAGCACCCTCTATATGCCCATCTCCATAGAAAGATGTGGAAAACTAGATTAAGAAAAATCATAGTTTCCTGCAATGAAATTGCGTAAAATTACACAGAATGTAGTTAGTGGACTAAATATTCTAAATCAGTTGTCAAAAGTGTGTCGCCGGCAATAATTTTGTTTTATTCTGGTTTGTCAAAATAAATGAGACTTTCAACAGCTGTGCTTAAACTCTGTTAGTGTTAGTCATATTCCCAGTTAGGACTTGTAATATGATTACGATCCAGTACTTTTCTATCTTATTCTTCTTTACATAAAACCTGTTTTTCACTCACAAATTTAGTGCCTTCTTTTTTCTGGAATCAGTAGTTATGTGCTAAAATACTTACCCAGTAATATTCGAAATGAAATCCTCCAGGTATTCACAAGCATTCTCTAGATGAATTGTGTTTACTGTTACTTGTACAAGCTGCAAATGCACACACACAAATGTCAATCAATAATAAAGATCCATAAAGGTACTGCACCCACATTGTCTTCACAGTTCACTTTCACAGTACCCATGGACCAAACATCTTGGAAGGCTAACTGATAGACGGCCGTTTCAATATGCAGCCATCAAAACATTACTTTAAATGTGCAACAAGAGATTTTGAGGCCACCCAAATATTGTGCCATACTAGTAATTTCATATAGATTAGACACTCAATAGATTTCTTACCTTGTATTTGGCTACAAAAATGTTTTAAAAGAGAGAAAAAATGTGGTTTTGATTTGCTTATATTTCAATATAAAACATAGGCTGAATTTTGTATTTGCTCCTATACGAAATTAGAAATTCCACAATTTTTGTACCAAGAACCATTTCTCAGCTTAATCCTTTCAGATGGGGATATTTTTGATGGAAAGCTTTACATCAGGGCAAAAATCAGTACTTTCAATTTTTTAGGGACACCTGATATGTTAAATCTCTCATTGCACCTTTAGCCCTCAGCATTTTCAGTCTACTGGTATATGAATGACTCGTTCATGTCAGTTTTGGTTCAGAGATGGGTCACCTTTTCAAAATGGTAAACATGTTTTTTTTTCTTAATTTGGCAACATTCCAAATTGAATCCAAACCCAAATTTCCCCAAATTTGTTTAAACATAGGCAAAGTTGGAAAATGGGAAAATCTGTGTTAAATTTGACTCAAATCTGCATCTAGGGCATAAAAAAGGCCTCAGTTTTAGTATAAATTGGTATAGATATAATAATCCTATCAAAAATGTTGAAGCCTTGTTCCATTTTTCCTGGGCATTTCCTTAGTGATCCTTATGGTAGAGGGGTGATCGAGTTAGCAAATCCGTGTTCGTTATCTAGGCCTATCGGTTTTGGAAGAGCAGAGTAAAAAATAGCCATTTTTCTGTCTTCATTGAAACAAATGTCCATTGGGTTTTAGACACGCAATAGTCCTCTTTGCGGGTTTGGCAAGAACAGCATACAGAGGCTTGTAAGTTTTTGCTAATTTTAAACAAATTCCATAACAATCCAATTTGAAATAGAATGTGGGAAAAACAACAGGGGTTTCTCTAATTTTTGAGAAACTCAGAGAGATAGCTACTGTAGGACGCGTTTCGATTAACTATGATTCAAAATATTTGATCTTTTTTGGTTAATCTCATCAGCTACTTTTGCCATGCTTAAATGGTCTACTGGTGGTTGGTAATATTTTGATGAAAAGAGCATTTATCACTATATTAGGCACTCATGGAATAGGATAATGTCATTTAGTGTGTAGTCGACCTTAAAAAAACAAGATGCAAAGCAGTATGTGTTAATACATTAGTGTTATTTAGTCCACTTTTTGTGACAACAAATCTCAAAAATTATTTTGTTTCATGAATGCGAATTTACGAAAGAATGGGATATTTTATATGTTCTTGGGGTTTTTTTTTTTTTTTTTTTTTTTTTTTTTATCTAATAATTAATGATAGAGATAACGAGCGCGTCATTATTAAGCATGTTTTGAAGTCATAAAAGCAAAGCTACTTGATTATAGTACAAGTAAGGAGTGCCAAAGATGGACCCTAAAGACAGCTTATGAGATCGGCTGAGAGTACAATCGGTTCTCATTTTGGTGTTTGGCGGGGGTAAGAGTCAAGCCTTAGATGGTTTGGTTTTTCTATGATTTCATGTTTTCGGACTTCTGTAGTTTGTAAACATGTTTATGCACTAGACTCTATCATTGTAGGCCGACTGAAATGTTGGTAGGCCATAAAAACAAAATAGATCTCGGCAGCAAGAATTGTGAAGTCCTAGATTTATGACGATCATAAGTATAAAGTGTAGGCCCTGTTTAGGCTTGGTTTAGTATGATTTTAGGGTAGCGGGGACATTGTATTTGATTGGAGCCTACGATGTGAAATGATAGACCTACTGAGGTTTGTAGGTCTATCGGTTTAATCATGGCATTATGATATTTTTTAAGGTTCAAACGATTCCCGTGATCAAGAGGTAAGTCAAAAAATAATAATTCCGAAAGTCTTTTGAATGTCATAAAAGTGCAATTCATGAGATGACGTAATTTTCGTTGAGAAGATCAGCCAATCTTCAGAGTTTGGGACATTTGGTCACTTTCAGTTGACGAATAGCTTCCTCCTGAATATGCTCATTAGAGTTGCAAAGATTGCAGATCATTATTGATGTAATCTTGCTCTGAATACTAGACGCTCTCCTAGATTTTGGGTTCGTCTAAGTGCGAGTATCGGTGAGCAGGGAAGATTCGTTCAATTATGTTTTCAGATATGAAATGCCAATTCCTGAGAAGTGCCTGTTTGATATCAGCATTGCTGCTTGGGGGAAGGAGTCAGTTGCTGAAGACTAAAGGAATGTTACCGAGGTCTTTTGGTACATCCTCAAGATAGATATTTCGTTGTTGTATGAAAATATCTGAACAGCATTTGAGACCCTTCCGATTTCTATATCGTTGGAGTAGTTTGGATATGCAAAAATCAAGTTTGTGCTTATATCTGATTCCGAGCTGGAGTTTCGAAATATTGATGACTCACCCTGACCATTTGCCACTGAATCATCTTTTGGTGAGGTGAATCTCTTGCGAGATATCGGAATGTGTCACAGGGTTTACTGAAACATTTCATATCTAGAATCGGATGCTTTTCAAATTATCTCCCTTGATACAGAGTTAGGTCTCGAAATTGATTCTGATTTTGACCCTCGTGTGTGAATTCAAAGTCGGATGCATAGAGTTTATCCGACTAATGAAATCAGATAGATCTCTTTCGTCCCCGTCCAGAACATGTGGATTCATCTCGATAGCGAAACCATTTGAAGATTTGTCACTTAACGAAATTAACAGTTTTCCAGAGCATGGAACACTATATCACAGACTTGGGGAACATATTTGGCCAATCGCAACGCCTGTCGTTTGCAAATAGTATTTTCCGTTAAACGAGAAACAATTTCTTTGCAACACTAGTTTAAATGCTTCCATATGATGGACATGTGGAATTCTAGGAAAATAGTTTCCTGGATATTTGTAACGATGGAGCACTAATGAACTTCCTGTTTCCATTTTGGAGAACTTTGTGAACATACCGATACCGTCTATTTCACCAAAAAATGCTTTTTGGTTAGTTTCAGTTTGTTCAAGTTTTCCTTATCAAAATCTTTAGTGTCTTTGGATGAAGGGTTTTGTTTTTGGACCAGAGGCAAAGAAAGAAGTCGATAAAATCACCAATTTTTTCACATGGTCCTCCACAATTGCTGACAATAGGTCCTCCTATGAAGACCTTACCAGCAGGAGTCTTTTTGTGAACTTTTGGCAGGAAGTAGCAAAAAGGAGTTCGAGTTTTGTGTTCTCTGGTACAAATAAAGTGTGTTTTTATCATACTGCGATCCCATAACCTGAGGTTTAGCTGTTATTAATAAATTCACCGTGTCAGATGTCATATCAACATCAATTTTAGTGTATCTGATTACCTTCAAGCATTGTTTTCACTTCCGTATGTAATCAACTTTATTGATTACTACAACGCCCACAAGATTTTTCCGGTTTTTGGAAAAACCAAGTGTTTCTTTTCTGTAAGAGATCTGAGAGCTAAGTTCGGGGGTTTTGTCAAGTTACATGGGGTGTTTTCTTATAAAGTTTAGTAGTTCAACCTTGTAGATCCAGGGGGTAATTTTCTAGATCTAAGCAAGGTGTGGAAATTGGGGTCCAAGTAGAAGCTTCCTTAAAACGATGGGTAGGTTTTGCTCCATTTTTTGGAATGAGGTAAACGGATGAGCATTTTTCTCATGATTGTAGAAAAATCCCTATCAAATAAAAGAGCTTTTGGTTCTTGGGACATCAACAAATTTCAAACCTCTCGTAAGAACGGAGTATTCTGCATCAGTGAAATTTTCGTTGCTAAATGTATGACAAACTTTTTATTCAAATTGGCTAAGTCCTTACGTTTTTTGGACTTCTGCGATTTTTTGTTATGTGGATTGAAAAAGTCAAAGTCTTGGACTATTTTGTCCTTATTTTGTCTTTTAATATTAACTGTTCCGGAATTCCTGTTCTAAGCCATTTTATGGTATGAAATGTGTCACGCTAGAAGGGTATCATGCCTCAATTTGCACGACACGGCTGATATGTAATCAAGTGTTGAGTAACCATGTAGGACTAGGGTAGCTTGCGAGCATGTCTCTTTCTTTGTAAGATTGGGTGGCCCTGAAAGAGCCTAAGTAGTTAACAAAACTAACTCAATATTTCAGCTCCTGGCAGATCTGGGCTTTGCTTAGCAATCTTCGATGGCCTTACTTTGGGGATCGCCCCATCTGTTTTGGCTCCTCCTTGTTTACGGCGCCCCATGGATTGGTTTACGATCTTGAAATAGTCCCGACCCTTCTGCCTTCTCATCAGCGGGAGGGCTTTGGTGAAGTCGACGCACGCGTGCTGAGCTAAGTCTGTGGCCTTTTTATCCAAGGCAGAGACCCTTTCACCCAACAAGAAGTCAGCTGTCGCCAGCATGAAGCTTTGCGAGCAATCCCGCACAAAATGTTCTCCACTCAGTTTGGGCGAGCCCAACTGGCTGGGCCCTCAGGGAGCTGAGGTAGGCTTTTGGATTACCGAGAACATTTGGGAGCTGCATCGCTCGCTTTGACGTTCTGAGTTATGGGAACTAAAGCGTTTGCCTTAGACTGGCAAATACGGACCTGTTTTAATTTTGCCCCAGCTCCGTCCAACACTTTCTTCTTAGCCCTGTCAGAGAGAATGATCTTGGACTTGGTCGGACCTTGGTCGGCTTGGTTTTACGAAGCCCTTGGTCTTGGTGCCGAGATCCTTCGGTTTGGGCTGGTTGTCTTTATTGACAGGACTTCTTCGTATTTTGAAGCCCGCTAGAAAAGACCCAGTCCCAACTTTCTTCGGAGTTGGAGGCAAGGAAGTGTCGTCCATCAGGGCAGAGAGAGTGTCGTTGGGGACATGTCGGAATAGGGAGAGGCCATCTTGCAGCAACTACAAAGCCAAAATGATGCGGTGAGAGGCAATGTGTAGAAACAAGGTGCTGATTCTCCTAAAAATGCGTTTGTAAGTTGCAGGCGTCGGTATGCGTAGCATGCGTAGCGGTGGGGGGATGCCATGCGGCAATCGCGATAGGTAAGCTAGTCATCCTAACTTTGATTAAAACAAACGCAAGCGTAGCTGAGATGAATTTTGGTCATGACAGCAAAGTTTTAAGGAGATATCAAACCTAAATGAGGAGGAAAAATTGCGGACAGTGATAAGAAGAGCGATAGGCCGTAAGCATGATACGCTAGGGTAGAGTTCCGAATCAGACCTTATAACTTCTAGTTCAAGTTTTTAAAAGTAAGAAGTCAGATATAGGATTAAAACAGGCCTCAAATTTTTATGAGCAAACAATTGGTCTAGTCATCTATAAATTGACAATTGTCAACCAGAGGTTTGAGGTTATTCAAAGTTTTAATTTGCCACATTAAGTTTTGACAAAATCAAAATTATTGAATATGGAGATAGGGACCAACGTTTGTTGTTCTGCTTGTTTTTTACTGAACCCACGTGCTGTCTGTCCCAAAGGGTAGCTAGGCATATATAGATTTTGGATAACGAACAATGAGAGATTCCTTATGGTAAGAGGGGTGATAGAGTTACGCCAAATCCCGGTGTCGGTTATTCCTAAGCCTATCGGTTTTGGAAGACGCAGGGTAAAAATAGCCATTCTCGCTACTGATAAGGTCATCAGGAGAGAGAATGCCAGCGCACTATTCTATTCAGGTGTTCTAATCAAAACAAAGGAGTATGAACGGAAGGAAAATGTGGTAAAGGGGGGGTGATAGGTTACGCAATCTCATGTTTCAATTATACTAAGCCTGTCAATTTGGAAGAAGAAGTAACAGTAAACCATTGTTGTCATCATGGAACATAGCGTCCATTTGTTTTTGACAAATAATAGTTTCCTCTTTGCGGGGTTGCAAAGTAAGTGTATAGAGGCTTGTTGGCGTATGCTCCAGCTTAGAAAAAACGTAAGCATAATTACGCTTGGGTAGCGTCGAAACTTGACATTTTACTTCTTATTCTGTTTTTTCAGAGGCCTCTAAAATTTAAGAGCGTAATATGGTACTGGTTCATCTTTAGTTGACAATTGTCAACCAGATGTTGAGGTAATCAAATTTGAACTTGCCATGTAGTTTTGACCAAATCAAAAGCATTGAATATGGATAGGTGGACAAAAGTTTGTCCATGATGATTTATTTTACATGAACAAAATGCTTTCCTGTTTAAAAGGGTAGGCCTATAGTTTTGGGTAACGAACAATGAGAGATTCCTTCGCTAAGGACCAGGTCATCAGGAGAGAATGCCAGCGCACTATTCTATAGGCGTGTTTCTAACAAACGAAAGGAGTATAGAACAGAGTAATCTTATGGTAAGAGGGGTGATAGAGCTACGCAATCCCGTGTTCGGTTATCCTAGGCCTATCGGTTGTGGAAGAGCAGGTAAAAATAGCCATTTCTTGTCTTCATGAAAAACATAATGTCCATTTGTTTTAGCAAGCATAGTCCCTCTTTGCGGGTTTGCAAAGAAAGCGTTACAGAGGCCGTAAGTTTTTGAGAAATTTTAAACAAATTCATAAGAGCATTTCTTGTTTCATGAAACCTAAAGGGTCCATTTGTTCTTAGACAAGCAAAAGTTCCCTCTTTGCGGGTTTGCAAAAAAAGCGCCCTCACGAGGCTTGAAGTTTTTGCTAAATTTTAAAACAAAAATTCCATACAAATCCAATTTGAATAGACATGTGGAAAAAAACAGGAGTTTCTCTAGTTTTTGAGAAAATCAGAGAGATAGCTATTGAGGACGGTTTCGATTAACTATGATCACAATACTTTGACCCTTTTTTGGTTAATTATATCAGCTCTTTGCTATGCTTAATATTGGGTCTACCTGGGGTTGGTTGTAATATTTTTGATGAAAAGAGCCTTATCACTATCCTGTAGCACTCATGAATAGGATAATGTCATTTAGGTTAGTAGACCTTAAAAAACCACAAGATGCAAAGCAGTATGTTTTAATACATAGTGTTATTAGGTCCACTTTTTGTGACAAAAATCTAAAAATAACCATGGTGATTTCATGAGTGAGAATTAGAAAGAATGGGATTTTTACGCTGTATAATAATTGAAATGATAGAGATAAAGCTTTCGTCAGTATTAAGGCATGTTTTGAAGTCATAAAAGCAAAGCCTACTTGACTTATTGTACAAAGGAGTGCCAAAGATGGACACTAAAGACCAAGCTTATGAGATCGGATTAGAGTACAATAGGATTCTCTTTTTTTTGTTTGCTAAGGCCAAGGCTTATAGGGTTTGGTTTTTGGGACCCTGACAAGGCACAGGGATGCCCTACAAGGCACTAGGCACAACCCAGGAGAGTCGGCATTTACTAGGGGATCTGTTTTCCTGTGTCAGAATAACAGAGGATGGATTATGCATATCCAATTAATCTCAAGCACCATCAACAATAGGTATGCAATTGTTGTGTTCACAGAAGTGCAATAATTAAGATTGTTGACATTAAAAAGGGATATAAATGTCACTTATTTAATGGTTTTGTGGGTGGAAGTGGGGAGCAATTAGTTAATACTAACACTCTCTGGGTGTCCGGGGTACTTCCTGGGAAAGCTCTCCTGGGTAGAGATTTCCTGATTCAGACTGGCGTGTTATTTCAAATCTCCCTAGCATCCCTATAGGATTTGCCCATGAGTCAGTAAGGAACCTTTTGTTGTCACGGTTCCTTAGTGATGAGAAATCCTGGGTGATTTTTTTTTCATTCACTTCAAGACATCTCAGATACATATCCCTACCCCAAACAAAAGAAAACACCCACCTGAGGGCCAACAATGTGTATTCTACAATAGCAGCTGTGTGTACTACCAAAGACACAAGGAGAGTAGTCTCATGGACACCACTGATGGAAGAAATAGTTGCAGAATCTCAACAGAAACATATGGTTATATAGGTGCCTAAATGGAGAGTACTCCTCAGCCTCAGTCAAGAGTACACGGGATTATCTGGTTTGTAGTACACTATGAACCGTGATGAGGAATTTGGCTGTAAAGTGGACAATTAATATACTTTTGTACCAACAAATTTCTTCATATGACACTGTATAATGGCTACCATACTTTTTCCTCTGGTCAACAATTTCTACTTTTTTTCCCATTGCATTTTCCCTCCCCATGCCAAGTTGGCAAACCTTGCATCACCTCTCTTACCTCTGTAAGTCCAAGGGAATCTCTCTTAATGAGTTCACTTAAGCATCCCCTCAGTGTCCTGGTAAACTTTGCCTCAATTATCACTACCTCTGTAAGTTCAAGGGAACTCTCTAATGCGTCATTTAAGCATCCGCTAGCGTCCTGGTAAACCTTGCCTCATCTCTCACTTACCTCTGTGAAGTCCAAGGAATCTCTCGTAATGAGTTCACTTAAGCATCCGCTCAGTGTCCTGCGTAAACCTTGCCTCACCTCACTTTACCTCTGTCAGTCCAAGGGAATCTCTCTTAATGAGTTCACTTAAGCATCCGCTCAGTGTACTGGTAAGCAAAATGTGGTAGACTTGCGAATCAGTCATCTCTTTCAGTTTGTGCCAGATGCAGATTTGAGAGAACTTATGACAGGCATAGATGAATTCCTTGAGTTGATGGTACATTTAGGCACAAATTGAGAAAGGCAGTCGCTTGGGGTAAGTCGTCTTCAAAATAATTAAGAAAATGTTGTTAAAGGGGTTCACTGATATAAACATTATTTAACATTAACATTTCAGTAATACGCTCTTAAAATGTGTTACAATTACACTGTACAGTTGAGTCAAAAGAAATGAGGTAGGATTTTTTATTTTTGCATGTGGACATTGATAAGAAATAAATTAAGGAGCCAGAACATACATAGGTGGGCTTTTTTTTATATAAAATTGCTTAAATTGCAGGATGTGCATGGTGGTGCTGGACCTCATTGATAATTCAGTTGGTCTACTCAATTACAATGCATGTAACTTGCTGGATTTATATACACACCTTTGGTAAATGATTAGCTGTGATTAGGTAACAATGTTATATAGTTGGGGGATTTAATCTCGACATTCCACAGCACACACCATGTAAGTGCGGTCATCTACGCAGTGGTTCGGCAAGTATTGACAATCTATTTTGAGATGAATTTATAATTGCAATGTAACAAGCTGTAATGACTAAAGTGTACAATCCATGTAAAAACAGTTTCTACAAAATTTCATAAATTGATTTTTTAACAAATAGGTTTCATTGAACATTAAAAATAAAATCTTATTGATGTATAAGGAGCAGTTATTACTTTGGGAACTACTGAAATGTCTAAAACAGTTTTGGGATTAAACCACTGGTGGACTTCATTTGCTGAGTGTATTTCGTTTTAAAAACCCCCAAAGGGAATGAAAAGGACTTTCAAAATATAAAATATGCACTACCACCATAGAATGTATTATGATACTTGTTTTGTCAATCTACCCACCTTCTCTATGGATTCATCAGAGAATGGAAATGTGCGCATCAAACTGTTAAATTCCTGTCTGTCTGCACAACAGAGCCTTGTAGTATCCGAGTACAAAAATGGTCACTAAAAATATTAAAAAGAGTGCAAAAGATACAGCTTTTAGAGTCAAACTGAATTGTAACAGATACCACACACAACATATGGAATCAATTAAAGGCTCATTTTGTGAATCTAGCAGTCCTTTTCTTTATGGGTTTAGTTTGATCAATTATCCTAGCAAAAAGCTCAAATTTTAGTTGATTCTGATTATGTGTTTTGGTGTTAAAGCAAAGGTCACATCAGTGTCTCATATGTCACTCTGCTGGAATACAAAATTTCAAAACTATTGAAGGGAAGATTGAATCTGTACATACGAGCAGGCATACATATAAGGGAGGGCAAGTTGCAGGTGTAGCAGGCGAGTCACTCACCTATCACCAATGCGGCTCGGGTTTGATTCCCGGTTAGTCTTTAAAGGTGCAACAAGAGGCATCCAGATATTATGTTATAATAGTAATTTCATATAGATTAGACACTCAATAGATTTATTACCTTGTATTTGGCTACAGAAATGTTGTAAAGAGAGAGAAAAGGTAATTTTGATTTGCTTAAATTTCAATATAAAACATAGGCTGAATTTCGTATTTAAAAATTTCACAATTTTGGTAGCAAAGAAACATTTCTCAGCTTAATCCTTTCAGATTGAGTTATTTTTGATGGAAAGCTTTACATCACGGCAAAAATCAGTACTTTCGATTTTTTAGGGACACCTGATATGTGAAATCTCTTGTTGCACCTTTAAAATTAACTGCTCATAGCAATATTGGGTTCTGTCTGGCACAATACAAAATGTTATAAAAAAAATAAGGCCACTGGTATAGGTGATACAAAAATCTCAACTTTGTTGAAGTTGGGAACGAGGCCATGGATCACAATGCTCCTTTAATAATTAGAACACAAATGGTGGTTTGGGAGTCGCAGTTTGGTGATGTGAGTTCACATATGGGTCGTCAGAGGTCAACCTGTTGACACCTCATATGAGCCTTGGGCTAGTGGTTCTTCTGACCAAGTATGAAGTTAATCAGTAAACACATATGGGAAATGTAGTGTTATAGATTTCGACAAAATGGGGGGTCAAAGTTCACATAGGGTCATCAGAGGTCAACCTGTTTACACCACATATGCGCCTTGGGCCAGTGGTTCTTCTGACCAAGTATGAAATTTATTGGTGAATACATATATAAATGATCAATTTTGTTTTGTTTGATTTTAATGAAATTGGGTCAAGGTCACATAGAGGTCATCAAAGGTCAATCTATGTACATACCACATTAACTCTTAGCCAGTGGTTCTTTTTGAGTAACTTTGGTGGCCATAGCATCTTATGTGCCAAAGAAATGTAGCTTCATAGATTTTCACAAAATGGGGTCAAAGTTCACATAGGGTCATCAAAGGTCACTTTGTTTACACCACATAAGAGCCTTGTGCCAGTGGTTCTTCTGAAGTATGAAGTTAATAAGTTGATGTGTATGTGAGAAATGAGCAAATGTTAACCTTTATTTATGGCTACAGCCCAGTGAGGGTGCCGGTAGTAGAACACAGTAATTATATCCTATTACTCCTTTTTATTTCCTGTCATTTACTCTCTGAAATGGTCTTCCCTGAGGTGCAAAAAAAAACCCCACTCGCTATGCTCTATGAGACAAAATTCTTCCCAAAGGGTGAAAATTATTCCCCTGCTTCTGGGACAAGGAAGAATAGACAGACTTGTATAATGCATCCTAGCAGTGACTGCCATGCAGCCACAAGCAAGTGACCACCACTCTAGTGTATTTAGCCTCCACAAGTCAGTGACGTCAACATAGTCAGACAGGTACTTCTCACGTACATCTAAGTGTCGGCTTTAAATTAATGTGTGTGTGTATGCAAGCCAGTGTATTCAATCAATGCTTTCAATTTAATGCTACAACCACTGATGTTACTGACTCGAGGTAGACAAATGTAATCAAGATAGCTACAATGACCCCCCCCCCACAGAGAACTACCTCCAGTACCCTATACCAATACAAAGTGTTGTATCTCTGGCTGTTTTCACTAGAACCTCTAACTGCGTGTTTCTACTGAGCATAAGGCATCACCCGGTATTTATTGCCCGCTATTTTCCGAATTTTCATGGCCATTTAACTATTACAAGGCATGTTTCTACTGAGGGTAAAAAGCCGTATATGCGGTATTTTCGTCCGTGAGCAGTATTTAGCAGGTGATGTCAGGATGCTTCAGGTCACTTACAATGAATTGTGGGTTGATCGGCCATGCGTAAACAAACCAAGATGGCACCAAAATACAGAACGAAGAACCATCGCTGTATAGACTTACTTTTTCCCTTTTTCCGACCCCAGGTTCCGTCCATTATCTTCTTTACAAGTATTTCTTTCCACTGCCCGATGAATGCCTATATCATCCGATTGACTTCTTTATCGACAGCCATGGTTTAAATAGATTTCAAACTAGTTTTGATTTGGATCGAATTTTCGAGGGATTCGATTCAGAACATTCGTTATATGCGAGTCTTATGTGATTATTCCGAAATGTCGCCTGTAGCTATTTAATTACTAGCAATAACATGCTAGTTAACTCATATCGAAGTATATTCTCAACCAAAACTTTTTACCTATACAAAATTAACCAAAGGCTTAAAAACACATGAAGAAAGCAAAATAAGATTAAAATGCTAACTGTTGAAACATGTTGTTTATTGAGCATGCAGCTAGTCATTTCACTTCCGCAGGAGCAACCATGACCCATCAGCTCTTAATTTCCAGTGTTTGCCGCAAATTCGTGCGCGGTATGTTTCTACTGAAGTCATAGTCCGGTATTTTGAGACGCCATCCACCTATTTAGGTGGATTACGGTGAGCGGTAAATGCGGAAGACGTTGACAAAAATTTCAAGACCCGTCATGTTTCTACTGAAGGCCATCACCCGGCGTGAGCGGTATTTTCGCTATTTACCGCAAATCACTGCTCAGTAGAAACACGCAGAATGTTTCAATTCTAACAATTTTGAAATTGTTAATCTTTTATCTACCAAAAAACACCAATTACCTAACATGGCCCAATACATATGCACTACACTAAATAATAATAATACTTTATACTCTAATGGTGCTGGTTCCTGGTTAGCCCTAACAAAGACCACTAAATGCCACACAATGCATTTCTGTAGTAATTTGCAGTACTTGGTATTTACAAACACCCCAACACTTAATGAGAGCACAGTACAGCGGGTTAGGATGCTCACCTCAGCTGCAGATAACCTTCTAGATCATGGTATGGATGTATCGTAATATACATGACCATTTTCTTACTCACATGGTAGCATATACAGTAGATACACCGTGTCTACTGTGGCAGCTACTGCACAGTATACACTGGGCTAGTTGCAATACAGTAACTGCAAGATAGGGCTTCTAAAATACACAGTTATAGGTATACAGTGATGTGGCTACTCTACAGTACCTACCCCAATGGCTACCCTGTAGTTGCCCACTAGATGGAGAGATGGATATGGTATAGACAGTACTGGAGTAGACATGCAGCTACCCCACAGTTACTAAGATGCCATTTTGATAATGGACGAAATGTGGGTGCTATAACACTTAGGATGTGTTTAGCATTTTTTTATGTTTTTTTTAAGAAAATCATTACGAATTCAAATTGGCATCATTCAAAAAAACTATTTCCACACATATAATAATAAAAATGCTAATATATGCCAAAAATATTTTTTAAAAATTGGCCATGAGAAATAGCACCTGTGGCAGGGTTCCCACTTAGGATTTTGGTGTCATTTGATAGACAGAATTTTCACTGGACTTAAAAAAATTTTAATTGAAGTAACAAATGAAGTCCACTTGGACACCATAATTCTAAGCCTCTGAAAGGCAAAATATATATGTTTCTAAACCTCAAAAGCAAAATTTATAGACATAATATTTCTGCTAAATGCAGCATCCAAAATAGTGCTTATTGTGGGAAAAACCAAGTTTCCACAATTAGTGCAATGGCTATCCACTAGTATACTCGTTTACAAAATTGGTAGGCTGGTCTCGGACAACAAAATATTCCACTGGACAAGATAATTCTGAACATTTGGTAATTATGGGGTCCAGTGCACTTCAAGTTAAAAACCTAAGTTGGAACCCTGGATGCATGCTGAGAGCCGGTGTAACCACGTAGCTACTCCGCAACTGTGCAGACAGCCACTGTGTGTACACTATCCATCTATACGGCAAGAATACATGGAATCCTGGCGGGCGAGTGTGTGTCTAGTGGGTAGGTAATCCATGTCTACTCATGGTAACTACCATGAACAAATTGGCAGTGTATTATGTGAACATACATGTAACCTTCTAGATCAAGGTGTGAGTGGAATCCTAATTTATCATACCATCAAAGGAGCCGCGTTCCTCGTATTTCCCATATTATGTCATGTCAATGACTGCGTACCGTACACGCTTACTAGCATAATACAGAAAAATATTAGGTCGATGACCGCGTATCGGACACATACAAATACTTCGGAATAAACCATTTCCACAAACAGGGATGTTCAGCTTTTTTACATTTCTAGCTTTGTGTTGGGCGCGTACATCTTTAAAACTGGACGGTACTGGAAATTTGTTCACATGTAAGTTCTATTAGTGGTACAGCAAAATCCGAAAGGGTAAACATATCGCCCAATCCTATAAGATTTCATATCTACAGACGACATTTTTTTTTTCAATTTTGTTGTTTTCGTCGAGTAAATGAATAAACTGGGGGATGAACCGGCAGCAAAATGCCGATTTGGACAATTATCAAAGGCAGAAATAGATCAAAAAAGAGAAAACATCATGCCTAAAGCAACGAGGCAGGCAAACCAGAAATCAGCAAGGGGTTGAAATCATATTGACGGAAAAGGAATAAATACTCCGTCACAGACTGAATCCGAATTAGAGAGCACGTATTTAACAAGGATTTTGATCATAAGCAAGGATCCTACATTAGGAAAGCTGAAAGAGGTTTAAAAAAAAGGTGAGAACTGCACCCTATCCGTCAATTCTCCTCAAGATCGCAAAAAACTTTACGGCTTCCAATGAGCTGAATATAAACACACCGAGAGGACTGTTTAATAAAGTACAGTTCGACTAAGGTATTATTTTTGTCGTCAAGGCAGAGAAAACATAATAAGATGCATGAAGAAGGACTCATTCAAAGTTGAAATTGATTCCAACACGGGAAGAAAGTATGTCATAAAAGCTCGTGATGAGCTAACTAAAAATCACCGCGGCGCTGGTCGTGTAATAGACCCGCCGAGTACAACCATTGGTGCAACAAACATGCAGCTAGCGCGATTGTGAGTCACACAGTGAGTGAACATGCAGTGGGTGCACCATTATCGGAATGGGGAGTACATGTGAATCGAGCTTTGTTTACCAAATAAAGTGCTAAAAAACACCATGAAAGCACACTTTTAAAATGCTATAATGACAAAATTAATCTCCTTCTAATTAAATAAATTAATTTTAGTGGTATGATAAATTCGTTATGAGGTTCAGCGTCGATATGGTATGGGAAATACCATGTGCTCAGTGTCATACTGGGTGAAGCCAAAGGCTGAACCCAGTATGACATTTCGCGCATGGTATTTCCCATACCATATCGACGCTGAACCTCATAACTAATAATATTATGTAAACATAACCTTTTAGATAATAGAATGGGTGGTATCCTAATATACCATGTGAATATATAAGCTTTTACATCATGGTATGGGTGCACGTGGTATCCTAAAATATTATGTGAACATAACCCTTCTGTCATGGAATGGATGGTAAAAAATTAAAGGAAAAAGATCAACTTGTCATTTTTTCTGACAAATGTATGACACTAACTTCTATACAACACATTACATTACCACTCCCTTACAGACTGACTGAGAGATTTTTAAATACTTTTTTAATGCATATTTTTTGGTCAGGTCAGTTTTTTTCTTTGAAGGCCTGCTACTCGTATCCTGGGTAATCAGTACTACCTGTCCCAGGGCTGGGTTTTCGGCGGCTAAACCATCACCCACATCGGGTTTCTAAGGAAATCTGATGAGGAGGGTAGCTGGTTACCCTGGTAGAACTAAAAAGAAGATCTACTTACAAGGGCGTCAGCTCTGGTGACCCAACGGCGGCCATCCAGCACATTGTGTCAAGAAGAGCATCCGGTCAATTATCTTTTGCTCCAATAAATCCTTGGAATTCGGAATTTTAAAGCAAACTTGTGATTTTCGATTTGAGCTTGGCTACATGTATGTGAACAAGCATTATGTATATACAAAAACACTTTTTTTAGAAAATTGAGGGAAATCTCTGACTCAGCTTCAAAACTTTTGGACCTACTGTTTGACATTTTGCTGGCAATAAATCATCTGAGCATTTGCACACAACACATTATAGGCGTTTTTCTATTGAGCAATATTTTACGGATCGAACCGGGTAAAGGATTAAAACTGGTTAATAGAAAATGACCTTCTCTGGCATTTGCTACTTTTTACCGGGGAAATTCTCTCTGGCAAATATCCTTGGTTTGGAAGGATTTTTACCCGAGAACACACCGGATCACGTCATATAGAAAAAGACCCCACTCCGCATCAGTGCGCATGCAGTAGAGAAACCGGAAATTGGCCTGGTCACTGAAGCAACAGCGCGGCGCGGCTTACAAATTAGATCAACAACACACAGGTTGATGCATGGAGCAGCGAAACGACTGCAGGTACCATTAAAATAAGCCGTGCTCGTTGTGTTCTATAGTGTAATGCTGGCCGCGCTGAAGTATAAACCAGAGAATATCTTCTCTGTATCGCTTAAGTGGACGTCAGATTTTGGGCAAAATATCGTGAATATATCATGAATCAACAGCGTAAAGGAAAATCACAACCTAGCCTATGGCCATATCACAAAACTGTGCTATCATTCCCGGGGTCAATCCACTGCGATATTGACCCGTGTGGGAGGATATGATCTCTACCCGGCAAATTTCACCTGGGTCACCGAAGTCGGCTATTTTCCCGAATGCTTTCTCCAATAGAAATTACCCTCTCTCCACTATCGTACACTATTTACCTGGGAAATATCTCACTGGTAAAATACTAGATGCTCAATAGAAAAACGTTATGGATGAGGAGCATGTTTTAAAAAAGGGCTTTTTGAGTTAGAGGGTGTGGGTGGTTTGAGGAAGAGGGGCCGACCAAAGTGGACATGGAGGAAGCACGTGGAGGAGGAGAGTAGGCAGGGTTGGGTTGCAGGATGGGGGGATGCATTGAATCGGGCGAAGTGGAAGGAGGGAGTAAGGGCGATTGCTACGAATGTGAGGTGAATCCGGCCACCCCCGGTTGCGGGGACAAAACCGGATTTAAAACTTTGGTTTTACTACATACTACATACTACATATATGTAGTACAACTTCAGGATGCTGGAGGACATACAATGCCCTTGGACATCATCATTCATTCATGATGATAATCCCACAGGACATTGTATATGTCCTTCACCATTGTCAACTTGAACTAAACAGTGTTGTGGTCAAATTGTCAGATGATTTATTACCGGCAAAATGCCAAATAGTAGGTCCAAAAGTTTTAAAGGAGTGGTAACATAAAAGTGCGGCAGCTTCGAGACAATTTTAGGCCATAAAAAAATTGCTGAGGTATTAGTGCAGAAAGAAATTATTAAAGAATACCAGGATGCCCCATTAGAAGCATTTGCACAATTTTTACCCCAACACCAATTACCAAGCATTTTACTGGGTCATTAATTATACAGCACCTGCCTGCATTTTACTGTGGAGCATTATGATATACACAAACATTTTGTTAACTACATTTGTGCAGGATTGCAGGATCTGATTTAAGCAGTTTGTGTTAGTAGTACAATTTTAATTTACAAAATGATTCCAAAATTTGGGGATATTATATACAGATTTTTAGGATATTGGACTACACATATATCAGTATGGCAAAACTAAAAATGAATGAATGAGTACGTGATCATAACGACTGTGCCGAAAAACTATACAATTCAAAGATATTTTTTTGCCCCAAAACTAAGTGTCATCTCAACTGGACTTTAACAGATTCTTTTTTAGACTCTTCCAGCTTTCATGAGATTTTAGTTGTGTAATTTGGGGGTCTGGTGAAGGAGTTATGGCCATTATTTGGAGACATTGAAAAAAACCTGTTGGTCCAGTTCGGCTATTCCGATATCAACCACCATTTGCCAGTGAAAATCACATTCAAGACATTCTATTGAAAATTAAAATAAATAGCATTTCGCGGTTCTCGGCTTTCCGCTCGCTTATTCAAAGAAATAAAAGCTGTGTGGGCGCTCCAGGACCTTGACCTTGACACATGACCTTTGAACCTCATAACATATGAGGGATCCACTGGTGCACCTTATGACAGAAGTTTGGTTCCAATTGAGAACTTCAACTTTTCAATTTGAGGTTCAAGTTTTTAAAAAAACTTAACATTTTAGTGACACACACACACACACTCACAGACACACATACACATTACACAAAGTACAACGGATTGCTAAGTGGTCCGCCAGCTAAAGTGGCGGCCCACAAAAATAGGTGTGTGAATCTGGCTTCTTGTGATATTTCTAACAAATTTATAACTCATAATGTCACAATTGCCAAGAAAAGAAAATGTAACATTGCGGAAATTAAATTCCAAACAGACCTTCTCTGGCCTATTCCAGATTTCAGCAGAAGGTGGTTTAGAACATATAAAACACCCTATTGAAAGTAAACGGAGGCCTTTGAACACTACCATCCTTTCCCCATTGTTCTTGGTTCAACCACTGGTATCTCATTAGGTTAAAACCCTGACATCTTTGGAGGCAGTGGGGAATAGGGGAAGGGTGAATTGTCTATCCACATTAGGAGTGGTGGTGTCCGCACATTTTCCAAACAGAGAACTTGTGGCCTTGTTCCATTAGTTTTAGGCAGTCGAATTCCCAAAATTTTCATGAATTTCATGACTATCGTCCCCCTAAGAGTGAGTCCCCCATCCCCCACAGCATAATTTCTGGTGCTTTCATTATTTGAAAAATAATATATTGATTAGTTTCATGCATGATAATACATTAACTCTGATCTGCACAATATTCTTTTGTTTGAAAATGGTTTTAATCCCACAATGATGCTACATGCCTTTGCCTTATAACTTTAGTTTCTTGAGCCTTCAAGTGTTCATGTTAAACTGGCCCAAATGGTATTTTATCCTTTGTGTTCAATTGACAATATCTCCGGTTAGGGTCCTTCAAATTGGATGGAATAAAAACGATAATTTAACTTAGGGAACTGGTCTAACAAATAAAATCAAAATACAGAAATGCACAGTTTATATTTTATTTTTGTAATTTTTAGTTTGATTGTATAGTTTATTTTGGGACAGTCTGTATAGTGGAAATTATAGGACAAGTCTATAATTAGTGTACATCAAAACAAAAAAATCAAAACAAAGCATCTGTCATCTAATTTTATGTTTTACCAGTTTATAGAATCCCATCACATTAGCCAAATCACTTTTAAAACTAAAAAAAGTACTTCCTGAACATTAAATGTCCAGCCAAAATTAGCTGTTTAGCAATACTCAACCAACCATACACAAAGTAGTTGAGCCTTACAAGTACTTTGACCCCCAGCTTTGAAATTTTGGCATGTTTTCACAAATTAAACACCAGTAAGTTCAAGTTATGATGCATTTTTCTGACCCTTAAGATCAAGCAATCTTAACCCCTTATATGCATCTAAAACATAGACAAGGCCCATACCTAAAGTTGCTGTCAAAATTCTTCATAGCCAACAATTGTCTTTAAATATGTGCACTGTCTGATGTACTGAATATTGGGTTCATTTTGGGGGTATGCAAGTGTACATGTGAAATGTCTGAAGGAAAAGATCAGATAGGAATATCAACAGTTGATGTTATTAGAAGATCTTTAGAAAGGAACTAAACCTGTGTCCTTGATTACCTGATTGTGAAACACTCAACCACTTTTATATTAAAAACAGCATTGGCTAAAGTGAAAAAGGTTTGGCCCCAAGTGACAGATGCCCTATTTTAAACTTATCTAGTAACGTCCTGTTTTAAAACCTACCTTGATGGATCAAGTAGACCTGAAAAATATCATTGATTTCTCATTCATTCATTTTGCCAAATGAAGTAAAATATGTTAAAATAAATTTGATATATCCTCCCCCATCAAAACATTTGAATGGGGCAATGGGTACTGATCTATCAAATACTTGCCATAAGCATTTGGATTTTTCTTCAAGAATAATGGGATTAGATGATATTGTACAATACAACCGATTGGATTTTTTTTCTCAAATTTCAGATATTATTATACCAGGTTCTTTGTAATAATCCAAATCAAATCTACTGTTGTTGACATCCTTTCTGATGCATTCCTCAGTAGTGAGTGACAACTATCTTTGGTGGTGTCGTTGAAGACGTCATCCTGAGATGATGCCCTATAAGCTTGTCATAAAGGTGACTAAGTTGAAAAGCCCCTTCATCCCTGTTCATTAGCATATTAGCAGACAGAAAAGTCAACAACTCAAAAATTCACCAGGGCTATGCGTAAAGCTTTCACAATCAGTTGATATCAAGTCTTCTAAAGCAGAACAAGCAGCTACAGAAAAACATCTTATTAATAGTAAAGCCTGTAAGATCCTTGACAGGGACAATATACAAAACACCAGATGGATAAGAGAAGCAATCTGGATAAGGAGACAGGCAGGTGCCAACCAAAACTAGTTTTGATTTGGAATTTTTACAAAGAAACTATTATATATTATGTGATTTGGATTCCTGATGGTGGAGCTTTTCTGTGACATTATCTTTGGCAAATTTGTCAAACTTTTATTCAAACTACAATTTCTACTTCACACAGAATATGTTTAAGCAAGCAAGGTCAGTGTTCTTATTTTAATGGCAGGGTGTACATGTATATCATTATTTCAATATCTGACTAAATATCATTTATTATTATGTCTGGAATCAAATCTGAGATGCGTTGTTTAAAATGCTGTGCGTTGACTGCGTATGCCCAGCTGAATTTGACCTAGTAACAAGGCATCCTAGTAACGTAAATATGTTAGCGAGATTGGCCAACGCTCGGCGCAAATACTCACTGCGATCGGCGCAGGGCGATGCATATCAGATTTGATTCCAGACATAATTATTTCTCATTTTGCATGAAAGCATTATTATAAATATTGAATATTCTGTGCAACCAGCAGCCTATGTTCCGTTAATAATATTTTATGTAAATGAGTTAAAGGCACTATCAGTGAATCCACAAAAACAAGAAAGGTTTCCTATTTTGTGGAAATACCTTAAAAGTGAAAGATTATCAAAAAATAAAACATACTTTTCATATGAAAACTTGGTAAGAATTTAAGCCAATTTTACTAAAATGTCAAATTATACCCTTGTAATGGTGCTTTTTATTTTTGTAGAACTTGTAGAACATGTAAGACTATACAGGTATGCAAAAATCAGATTTTGTATGATTTGTTAGATTGTCTTATTTATAATATTACTGATTGTGCCTCTAACCAAATTTGTATTTTAAAAGAAGCACCTCATTTTTAAAAATCTTATAAAATACTTGTAAACTAGATGGACAAGCGCCAATGCTACTGCCACATAATTATGGCAGAGATATTTATACTATTTATACCTACAGCCGAAATTTGGTTGACACACAGGGTGAGTCAAAAAAAAAGTACAACCAAATTGAGCGATTTTTCATGGAAAACCCTCTGTGCGATTCATATATTTTCTTTTTGTAGTACATTTCCTGTTTTGTTAGCTCTCATATAAAAATTACGGCATTAAAATTGATTACCGCATTCAAAAGTTATAGCTGCAGAAGTGAAAGTACCCATGTGAAAGACCGACAGCGTATTACACGCCAGAGTAACCCAAAGAGTACTCTTGGATTACGTTCCGCTTTGGTATTTGCAGCACATCCCCTAGCCTCCATGATTAAATATAAACATTGAAAATAAATATCAGGGAACTACCATTGACCGTAACCGTCTGTGGGTGAGGTCGTGTGGGGGGGGGTGTGGGGATTTAGGGCGGATCCCGCAATCAAAATCTTTGCCCCCTCCTGGCCCCCATCGCAGGAAAGTATAAATTTAATAGTATGGACGATTACCCACCTAACCGTGTTCACCTTTGCAAAATGTGTTTAGGCTACCTAAAAGTTAAATTGTTCCCATTGCCTGGTGCCCCTCCCCAAATGGAAATATCTGGTTACAAAACAAAAAAACTCGTTGGTTTGAAGACTGTCAAATGAAACCAGATATCAAAATAATATGTTATTAAATCAATACAGTAGACTTGAAGCAACAAATTGCAGCATCTTGTCACTGCTTATTTCCCTGTATTAAAATTTTAAAATATAGGGCTGTATAACAGATAAAGCATTAGAATTTTCCATTTTAAATTATCTGTTTATTTCATTTAAATCTTACAATATTCGACAGTATCATTCACACATGTCCTACGTAGCATTTGAATACGGCGCCAAAGAGAACCAGTTAATTTATTTTGAAGCCCTCACCTGGTAGCATGAGTAGTAATGAGTCTCATGTTTACAGTCAGTGAGCAATTTTTTCGGGGCAGAGAATGGATACCTTCACAAAAATAAGTGTAGCCTTTGAATGGCTTGATCGATTTTAAAAATTTAAAATTATTGTGAAAGCTAATTAAACAGACTATCTAACACATGAATTAATTTGATAAATTTCGTTAATGTTTCTTCATAAAAAATCCCTCATTTGGTTGTACTTTTTTCTGACTCACCCTGTATATCAGGCACACCTCCTGAAACTGTATTTTGCCACAAGGATTTGAAATCAACCAGGATCCTTACAGGAATCTTGGGTTGAGAACAATAGGCTCACTACTTATTCTGTACTATTTACCTGTAATGACCCAATTTGACTCCCAAAAGATATTCAAAAGGGATAAGCAGCGATTTGCTGATCCGAAACAAAAAAAATCATCAAAATTCATATTTTGGTAATTTTGTTACTGGCATGGGTGTGCTAACATAACCTCTAAGTAGTTGGCTTGAAATCTGTGTATTAAAGACAAGGCAGTAGTTTTTATCTGATTCTGTAATTTCTATACATGCATATAAACATTCCAACTTGAGATCAAAAAAAGCCTTTCCCAGTGAATATCCCACATTTTAAGTATGATATTAATTGTGCACCATGAGATGTACAGTTTGACCTCAAACAAAAACATTATTGCTCTGTTTATACTGTACTGGTGTAAACCACAATCAGCTGTTTAGTGTAGATTTTGAGATGCCATCGCTGTTATGTCCATTTACAGGGCACGGTATGGCAAATTTCCTCCAATACTTCATTAATGACACCCATTTTCTCCCGTGCACTGATCATCGTTACTAAGTTTTGATGAACTAAAGCAATACTTTCTGAAATGGAGAACTTTAACCAAAATGCCTGCAGACATACAAAAATAGTGATTTCTCAGCCTCGGGTCTTGCTCTGAGCATGTTCAGGGGCAAGAAAAAAATGATAAATGACCCATGAAAGTTTCAAAAATTAATTTACACTATTGGTTCCCTCATTTATTGAATTACCAATGTACTATTCAGCCTGGTCCAAGTATGATATATACAATTGAATGGATTGAGCTAGACAAGTTATTAGTCAAGCTGTGTGTTTTTAGAGTACAATAAGTTGCATGCAATGAGCAAATGTTGGTCTACATCTACACAGGTTAAATTCCCTATTCATGAGAACTTCATGACCTTAGCCTTAATGTATAATATAGGTTGGCTATCCCATAAGCTGGGGCATGTATGTGGTTCAGTGATCTGAAGTTTGTTGGTTCAAATCCCACTGAAGCCAATTGTGTTGTGCCATAAGGATCATCCTGAACAATTCAGTGAGTGCCCCATTTGTGGACAAAGCAAGACCACCAATGACAACTACGTACACAACCCCCATATAACCCAGTGCAAGGAACATTGAGCAAATTGGTAAATGCCTACTTGTTTTTGTGTGTAATCATTAACATTCCATAGAACCCACATTACAGATATGTACAGATAATGGAATCATGAGAATTGAGGGTGCAGTAGAGGAGGATTTAGAGGCCACTAAAGGGACCCCATTGACAATCAAAAAGTGCCAGTGAATGAAGCAAGCCACAAAACCAAAAATGGCCCATCTTTCATAGAGGTAAACCAAATCCTGTCATCTTTTGAAGTTCTATTTGTATCCATCCCTAGATAGGGTTAATAAAACCCTTCAATATTTGTGTCACTTTTAACTTACAAACTTCTGCTATCTTTTGCATTCCATAGGCATCCATTGATAATGCCATTTGAACCCCTATTCTTCTGATGACAGTTATATGATTCACTTTGTTCTATTTTTAACACCTCCTTCACAAACAAACAGCAAGTCAGTAATTCTGTGCCCAGTTATGTGTCACATACAACTTACCTGAATACTTGTACCCATTTCTTCATCAAAATCTCATTGTATTGGTCTTTCAGTTCAAAAAGGAGTTCGTACACTGGTACAGTAGTGAAGCCATAGCTCTGAAGAATAGAAAAAATAATTTTGTCACACTTACACATCCTAAACACAATAGATCACAAATGATAGGTCTATGTTGTATTGACATAGCAAGCAACAAGTTTGCAAAACAACAGGTAAATAACCAATTAAACCTGCTCTTAAAGGGGGATGGTCCGATTTAGTCATAGTTTTTTTCATCTTGATAAAATGGTCTTCACCCAAAAACCCCATCTGTAAAGTTCCGCGTCGATATTTCAATCCGTTTTGATGTGACAGCCAGAAACGTGATTTTGTGAACCCCATAGAGTACTGTGTAAAACTAATATTGGTCGACCAAAATGGAGTACACTTTCGCACAGTGGTAAATGAGAGAAAATAAGCCAGCTTCTTTTGATAACCAAATTTCAACCACTTCCGGTAAAATCTGGGCTTCTGGGGACGAGGCTATTAGCGATCGGTCCATGGACCTTTAAGAGCTGTTAGACAATTTCGTTACAGAGTAAAAAAGAGTCGCAATACAGAGATACCAATGGTGTTACTCAGGGCCGTACACAGGATTTTTTTACGGGGGTGCGGGTCTTCGAAAAAGTGGACCTTTTTTGAAAAATGGACCTAACCCCCTAAAATGGTCCTTTTTTGGACGTTTTGAACATCTCATCACCAAATGTGGACTTTTTCGCCATATTTTCTCTAAATTTTGGACCTTTATATAAAAAGAAATTTGGGGGACCCCCCCCCCCGCCCCCCCCCCCCCCCTGCGTATGGGCCTGGTGTTACTAAACATCCTATGAATATGAAGCTATGAATATATCCTGAAAAAGTGTATGAATTTATACGCAAAAAGGATTCAAATCAGGCTGAAAATAAGTGAAAATGCAGAAATTTGGAGTAAAAAAGTGCCTGAAGGAAATTTTCTGAAAAAGGTATCTCTGACAATAGCAGTACTGACATCACAAGAGTGATTATTATTATTTCACTGATGATATAAATGGATACACCTTTCAACAGTGATAATACAAAAAAATATACACATGATAAAGTGGAAATTTGTCAACACAAAATCGCTGGCAAAATTACTTTGTGTTATCCAAATTTTATTTGTGTTGAACATATAAATAGATGCTTTGAGTATGAAATACAGAGTTGCTTTAATTTGCATGCCCATGCATCATCCAACACAAGTATAATGAGGATCATCAACCGCCACAAAACATGTAAAAAATAGGTGGTTTCCTGTCTGATGCAACATCAGGTAGACAGAAAAGTGAGTTCCTAATACTTTGTCCATATGTCATAGCAGACAGTACACACTGATTGAACAGATTAAATTTTTCTGCTACAAATGGCTGATCTGAATGTCCAATTATGCATTTATACACTTTGCATACCTAATCCATGGTTTCTGTGGATATCTTAAAGGTCCATGGTCCGATCGCTAATAGCCTCGTCCCCAGGGACCCCAGATTTTATCGGAAGTGGTCAAAATTTTGGTATCAGAAGAGAGCTACTATTTTCTCATTTACCCTGTGAAATCTTAGGGCTAAATATGCACCATTTTGGTTGCTCAATATTAATTTTTTACACAGTACTCTATGGGGATTACAAAATCACGTTTTTAGCTCTCCCTTCAAACGGATTGAAATATCGGCGTGAAACTTTAAAGGTGGGGTTTTGGGTGAAGGCCATTCTATAAAGATGAAAAAATGTAAAGACTTAAATCGGGTCATCCCCCTTTAACTTAATTGAAAACAATTGCAAAATGCACCTTTTAAGTTGTGATATGTAAGTATCATTAACCAATATTGGTATAATTGGATGTCACTTGAAGTCCAATACTCAAATTTATTGGTCAAGCCTGAGTTGAAAAAAATATTGGGCGAGACGAAGTCGAGCCCAATATTTTTTCAACGCATGGCGAGACATAAATTTGGCATGGACTAAAAAAGAAGCCAATTTTATCATTATTTTTTTGAGTAATCTTGTTTCCTATATACATACACACATTTCATGTTAAAAGTAGGTACATGTACAAGGAACCATAATTATAAGCTTTAGAAGATGATGCATGGAATATGCAGAGGCAATAAAGCAATAGACACTAGGAAACCCTGAGAAACTCCAAAAGCATGAACCAACCAAAATGGGCACCACCAAAGGACATGCGAACAACCTAACCCAGAACCAATCAAACCCCCGGAACCATCAAAGGCGTGAGACCAGCCAGGCATTCAAATCAAACAACAGGAACACCCCCAACACTGGGAACCACCCAACACTGGGAACCACCCAACACTGGGAACCACCCAACACTGGGAACCACCCAACACTGGGAACCACCCAACACTGGGAACCACCCAACACTGGGAACCACCCAACACTGGGAACCACCCAACACTGGGAACCATCCAAACACTGGGAACCATCCAAACACTGGGAACCACCCAACACTGGGAACCACCCACACATAGAATCCACCTACTGTGAACAGCAAATACTTGAAACCACCAAAAGATGGAAGAAAGACTGACCACGACCACCACCCCACACCAAAATGAAACACCGAATTGTATCAACATCAGTCAGCATGTTCATAAATAATGAGTCCAAAGTGGGAAAAAATTGGACACCGATGTTTTCGCGTGGCATTTGATGACTCAAACTCTCATTGTTTATTTGGGTCTCTAGCCATTTTATAGTAATATAAGGACGGAAATTCCTCAAAAAATAATAAGCCTTTGTTGTGCATATGTGTACTTACATTTAATGTCTGAGAGAAGAGCACAATCTGGTCCTTAACCTGCAGTAATAATGTTGCATCTGTACAGTATGCCTGAAATTTACACACAACAAATGTTTACCGATTATAGAAAGCAAATCAACTTAACTCATCTAGGACCGTTTCCAGAAATTGGTTCACTGCAGTGCTGGAGCAGGTCACTGACTTTTTTTTTTAATCAATATAGTGGGTTAACTTGTTGGCCTTTGGGTGATGGGGGAGAGGGAGAGAGACTAGGTAGGCTAAGAGAGGGAGACACATGCACACAGATGCACACACTCTCATACACGTACACACTCAAATGGCTATCCACATCGCATGCTTGCTTCATTTCTGAAGGTTTTTTGTTTATATTTTCTATGTCCAGCTGATTTCAATCCTTCTCATTCTTTGCTGTGTACAGTAATCCTCTTTTAATTTTATTTATCTCATTTGTACCATCATGTCCTTCTGCACCTTTGACCTGCTAGTTCCTAAGTTTTTTTTTTTGTTTATAACCAAATATTGAAAAAATGGAATAATGTTAGAATTTTTGCGCAGATTTTTGAGGGACTGCAACCAATTGTGGCCCAAAATTTGGTCAATTTTCTGTAAGATATTTGGGCTATTTTTTGCGAACTTCCTGCATATTGGTCCTGTTTAGTACTTGCTGCAGCAAGTCACCTGGACAAGACAAACAAATACATTCATTTGGTAGATTAGGATTAATGTGCACAACATTGATCATCCTCCAAATCCACCTCAGTTCATAACTTCGGCTTTATTTTCTGACTAACAGTTGAACACGGACCAACATATCAGAATTTGTACCGAATTTGCAGGAATATAGAAGAATTGTGCAAACATTTCTTAGCACCATGAACTGCCTCAATCAGTCCCCTACTAAATGAACCCCACTGGCTGCATATTAAGGACTGTATTAGATTCCAAACCTTTCTGTATGTTTCATTTACAAGTTACAGAATTGGTACCTTGATAACTGTCTTATGGTACTACATGATAGCTGTGTCATCACCCTTTCTGATTATGATCTGAAGCTCATTTTTATTAAGACAAAGAAGTGTGCTGAGGAAGGCCTTTTCTCTGCTCCCAGACAATGGAACATGATTTCAGCCAGTATCAAGAGTGCATCTGCAACTTACCTCCTCTCTTACTTTTATTTCATAAAGGGAAGGGATAGTGATTCCCCAAAATAAAATTATCATGGCGATTTAATAGTTGGTGGTTAAATTTCATGATTTAATGCAGGATTTTTAGGATTTCATAGAATCATAGTCTTCCGCCATTGGGCGTTAACTGCACCTCACCCCCAAAAAAAATTAATTCAGATTTACATTGAACTCAAAGACCACAAATTTTGAGGTCAAACTGCTGGAATTATGGCAAAAAACAGAAGATTCTCATGCCTGTTCATGCTGTCTTCTGTTTTTTGCACTTTGTAAATTTTGGCAAAGTTTCATGTTTTATTACTACACCAATTTCTACAGTAGAATCCTAAAAATGTAATATAATTTGTGTGTTACTTTAGTGTTGTTTATAATATTCAAGATCTGTAATGAAATCTATCTAACCAAACCAGATTTTCATTAGACTCTTCAATATGGTACAGAAAATTAAAATATGTTCCTGTTTTAACTGCTTGTATCATGTCTTTACTGAATGAGCTTAAAATCAGCATTATGTCAGATTCGCGGGTGGGGTTGGGAGTCCTAATATCATGCAAACATAATGAGGTTGCTGTTGTTCTCCAATGCGATGAACTTAGCCAGTACATGAATTCTTTTTTTCCTGTCTTTTACAACATTGATCATTCTAATTGAAGCAAATTGCTTTTTTGCCAGTATATACAAGTGTCACAAATGTATGAAGACCAAACAGAACAAAAACTCAATAACAAGGCATATTTGTGGTAACGGCAGAGTTCATCGCATTGGAAAACTACAGCAACCTCGTTGTGTTTTCAAGATTTTGGGACACCAACAATCGGCGTGATATTGCCCACAATGCATCACAATCTGTAATGCCGATTAGGTGCAGTGGCAATAATGTAGATTAATATGAACTGTAGTTTGCCAATAGTAGTGACAACTCTAGCGCCTTCAAGCACAACTTGTCCTTTGACCTCAATCAAGTCAAAAGTCACACTTCCCAGTTGAATCAAATGTTTTCTGCAGGTTTATGCCATTCACAAGGATCTTGATATTGATCTTGGTGAGGAATATGGAACAGACAAGATGTTTTTTGTTTTAATTGCTATTGTGTTTTTACTAAATTGGCAATTTAAGTTTTCCTTGCAGAAGTGGGGCTACCTGGAAGCAGATCAGAACACTACCTGTGATTATGGAACTGCACCACAGACAATGGAATATCTCTGGTCTGCCCAATGCTTGATCAACAATGCTCAGACAAGAACCTGGCAGAAATTCAGTGAAGCAGCCAGACATTGTACCAGTGGCGTACCGAGGCAGTCGATCCAAAGGGGGCAAACTTTCCAAGTCGTCCCGCCAGAGGGGTCAGAAATCGCCCCGGTGATTTGCTCCATCAATTGAGGCTGAACTTAACGAAATGTGCGCGTAGAAAAAATGGCCAAATTCATTCCAATTTTGGGCCAAATTTAGGCCAAAATGCTTATTTTGGACCATATCGTCCCGCTTTTTTCGAGCCAGAGGGGGCAACTCCCCCCCCCCCCCCCCGGTCGGTACGCCACTGCATTGTACACGCCTCTGGCTGGATTAAATTTGAGAACCACTGTGTTTGGACACGATAAGAAGACGACTAAATTGGCAATAAAGTTTACAATTATTTAACTTGTGATCATAATATATAATCAACATATTCATTAACACCTAATAGGCATTGCAGCATGCACAAAGGTCATGTAGCACAAAGCCATACTTACTGAATTGTTTCTCAAGACTGATGTTATCTTGGCAAGTGATGTGTTCCACAGATCATCTAAATATTCCCTTGTCACAAGGCCTTCTGTTGTGTTCATTATGTGATCCTCAACAACAAAAAATCTTCAAAAGTAAAAATGCATGGATTAGCAAAAATAATACATTTAAATATTGGCATTTTCATTTAAATGTTCATATTACACTTCACTTTAAATCTGTGCCAAAGGTAATCAAAGGACTCCTGCTTAAGCTTTTAACATAGAGCCATTGGACCCCATAATTTCAAGACGTTCAGAAATATTGTGGTCCAATGCAATACTTTGGGGCAAGGCCAACATATCCAATGCTTGTATAGGTGAAACTTGTTAACATGAAAAACATTAACTCAAAATACCACCTAACAAAGTCTGCTAAATGGTCCTGTTTGATGGCCTATCTTAAATAACATTTACATTTTGCACAAACAAATAACAAAAAAATGCTTAACACAATTATAATAGCTTTTCTAGTTACAGTCATAAAAGTTAATTTAAAAATTAACTTTTAAATTTTTAAAATTTATGTAAATTTAAAATTTAAAAATTTATATAAATAACAAAAAACTTTTATGTTAATTTTTAAAATTTTAACTTTTTTAAATTAACTTTCAAATTTTTAAACTTTTAAATTAACTTTTTAAAATTAATTTTTATTTAAAAATGAACTAGTTATGACTAGTTACAATCATAGAAGTCTTCTATCTTCAAATCCTATCTTTTATTCTCTAATTCCAAAACATTTGGTGGCAATTTTCCTTCTGGTAAACAACACCCTAATGATGTATAACATTAAGATAAACTAGAATTTCAAAGTTCTCGGCTTTCGCGCTCACTATATTCAAAGAATATAAGCTGTGGGCTGCCCAGCCTATCTTACAACTTGAACTCAGATGACCTTTGACCTATACGGCGAGAATACTTTGCCTAATGCCAGACCTCGGCAGGGCGTAATCTAAAATGCACGGCGCATGGTCGTGGCTTCACGGCATATTACCAATTACCCTCCAATTCTAAAAAATCCAAAGCCCGAAAACCGCTCCAAATGGCCAAAACACACCCCGATTTCGGGAAATTGCTATGTACAGATTTGACCCATATCCATCCCTACCCACTACCAAAATTTCATCGACGTACGATAAAAAATGAAGCCCCTGATCGTCGTCACGTACGAAATCGAGACCCGTCCATCATGACTATACCCTAGCGCTGCTATCAGCGCAAGGGTAAAAATACTAATTGGACTATGCATTAAACCAGAATATTTCCACTAGCCACATGGGAACTTGATTTAAGGGGGTCATTGGTCAAGAAAGGAAAAAAATAATTATTTTTGCCAACTGTGTACCAAAGCTCCGATTGATGACTAACAAAAAGCAATAGAAAGGTATTATTTTCAATTGTAATTTGTAATATTTATTTTTAGCCCTCCAAAGGGGTAATTCCACCTTAAAAGATGTGAAAGCAGTTATGTAATGGTGGAAATTATCTTCAGTAAGTTCTGGCTTTAAGATAAAGTGTGTAACATTCAACATACTGAATGTTAGAAGGGAATCATGCCTATACAGCAACCTCCATTCACTTTGGGGGAGATTTTTTATGGTCTTGAAGTCCTACCGATACCTTTCACTCTCATAAGAGTGAAGAATTGACAGCATTCACTCTCAAAAGAGGGAAATTTAACAAGTTGTCAACATTGATTTGCCTCCAAGAAAAACACATCTAGCAGAATATTTTGTCTGTAAATATATTTTGCATTGAGGGATATGTATTTTTTAGCCTTTCAGAGTCTGGCATCTAAATGAACATTGACATTTCACTCAACTAAACATTCTGTGTAATATACATGTAGATGCCAATCCTATATACTATAGACAGAATAATTATTGTTTGAACTAACCATACTTTAACATACCCCAGGGCTGCAATTTCGACGCGAATCCGCGAATCGATTCGCGTAAAGATTCGCGCCCGAATGTTCACACGCGAATCAGAGTTGATTCGCGTCAAGAAAATTCAGTCAAGAGAAAAAAATCAGTCAAGAAAAAAAATAATGCTTTGGCCTACCGATTATATAGAAATAGGAGAATCAAAAAAAAAAAAAAAAAAAAAATATTTCCACTAGCCACATGGGAACTTGATTTAAGGGGGTCATTGGTCAAGAAAGGAAAAAAATAATTATTTTTGCCAACTGTGTACCAAAGCTCCGATTGATGACTAACAAAAAGCAATAGAAAGGTATTATTTTCAATTGTAATTTGTAATATTTATTTTTAGCCCTCCAAAGGGGTAATTCCACCTTAAAAGATGTGAAAGCAGTTATGTAATGGTGGAAATTATCTTCAGTAAGTTCTGGCTTTAAGATAAAGTGTGTAACATTCAACATACTGTTGTTTGTTAGAAGGGAATCATGCCTATACAGCAACCTCCATTCACTTTGGGGGAGATTTTTTATGGTCTTGAAGTCCTACCGATACCTTTCACTCTCAAAGAGGTAAGAATTTTTTACAAAACAGCATACACTCTCAAAAGAGGGAAATTTAACAATTGTCACATGATTTGCCCTCCAAGAAAAACACATCTAGCAGAATATTTTGTCTGTAAATATATTTTGCATTGAGGGATATGTATTTTTTTAGCCTTTCAGAGTCTGGCATCTAAATGACATTGACATTTCACTCAACTAAACATTCTGTGTAATATACATGTAGATGCCAATCCTATATACTATAGACAGAATAATTATTGTTTGAACTAACCATACTTTAACATACCCCCGCATTTTCTACTTGACCTATAGGTGGGGCTCAATCATGTTGATCTAATTGAGTGTTCACACGCTTAGTTCAAATATTATTAACCCTAACACTGTTTTGGTTTCTCCCGAGAGGAAGGGAAGGGGTGTAAAAGGATAGAAGCTAAAGAAGATCGGACCCGGGGCCTCCGGCGCACCATTCCCATGAGCAGGGAGGATGAACAAGAGCCATGAGGGACAGTCGCTGGCCAGCCAGTGATTTCGTCCCATATGGGTTGTTGGTATGCTGACATAATCGCTCTTTGGACTCATTTTCTAGCCTCATCTCAGGGAGTTTTAGTGAGCTTTGGTTGTGATAGGGTTATACTGCAGATAATTTGATTTACAAATATTCAACAAGGCGGTTCTCGAACCAAAAGGTCCCCCCCACCCCCCGCTCATCCGGTAAGTTAAAGGAGGAAAAGCAAACATCACAGGAAAGATCACAGGGAGGATTGTGATGGAAACCAGAGGGCTTCCTACTATAAGAAGCAGTTTTTCAATACCTTGGATGACCCCAGATGACCTAGAAAAATTCTGGTATCAAATGTTGACTACACCCACCAAGCTTCATGACCATACAACCATTTGCAGTGATTTGACTTTGGATGACCCCAGATGACCCACATGACCTTGAAAAAAAATTGGCATCAATGTTGACTTCACCCATCAGTTTCATGACCATACAACCATTCATAGTGATTTGACCTTGGATGACCCCGCGTGACCTTGAAATTACCTTAACAATTTTTGGCATTGAATGTTGACCGCACCCACCAAGTTTCAACATCCTACCACATTTTTTGTGATTTGACCTTGAATGACCCCATATGACCTTGAAATGACCTTAAAAAATTTTTGCAAACCAAATGTTGAGCACACCCACCAAGTTTCAACATCCTACCACATTTTTTGTGATTTGACCTTGAATGAACCCCACATGACCTTGAAATGACCTTCAAAAATGTTTGCACCAAATGTTGAGCACACCCACCAGTTTCAATCATCCAACCACAATTGACAAAGTTTAAAGCAATTTTTTACCACATTTGAACTTTGACCCATGGCACATGACCCATCTCCGAACCCATCAGCCGTCTACTTTAAGCGACATCATGTACAAAGATATCACCCATACTTGCTTAGATCAAAAGGTATCGTGTTGACAAGGTTATAGCAATTTGACCATATTTTTGACCTCATTTGACCTATGACCCACTTCGGATCCCACCCACCGCTTACTCGAGATACATCTATGTTGCGAATATGGACAATCATACTTGCTTAGTTCCAAAGATATCGCGTGGACACACACGGCACATGAGAGAATTTCTATAGTCCCCCTTCACCAACAAAAGTTGGAGGGGGAACAAATAGATAGATTTATACAACAGTTTATGTTTCAGCTTATTCTCATGATTTTTTTTTTTCTTTACCAACCAAACATTTTACAGACCATGTTCATGGGGGATATGGTTTTGTGCAAAAATGTAAGAGGCCTGAAGAGTAGAACCTGAAAGGCCTAAAAAGTGCACAAATTGAGCTATAAGCCTCAAATAAAAAAGCTAAAAATAAATAAAATTGCAGAAATGTTGGAGTAACAGAAGGCCTGAATTCTGGCTATTTATTGCCTGAAACATCCCTGTAATATCATCTCCACAAAGGTTAGTGCACAAAACCAAATACTGATGTAAACACAAAATAACATTAAAGCGTCCATGGACATGGCTGAGTAGACATTTCCTAATTTCTTACATTTTCGTACCTCAACAGTATCCTGATCATATCGCAACACAGATTTTTAAAAGTGAACATCGGGAAAGTGTTAAATTACAAGGATAAATATACCCAAACGGGCAGGGCTTTCTCCTGTTTTCGCGAACGCGTATCAAGATGCTGGAGTTGGATTTGACCCCGTTTAATGACGTCAGAGTAACAAGTTGTAAACAAAGCTCACACGTGGGCTAACCGCACCGCACACTCGGTCGGTTTCTTTTCTGGGAACTTGAATAAAGCTATTCTGTTCTGATTCTCCTTGTCGGTACGGTCTCCGCTGGTGCAGCCGTCGACAATACAGCACATTATAATCGTAATTTTAAGGCATCAAATCAAGAAAAATTATGCCATATGATACAACACGTACGACGCATATCACGAGAAGTCAACTGTGTACGTATGCAAGAAAACTGGGCCACGCGCACGTCCGTTCCACGATGACGATCATGACGCGTATCGCGTACCGCGTATTTGTTACTCGGACATCACTTCTGGGTCACGCTTGCCAGCGCGATAATCACTTTCATTTTGGAATTTCCTTTGAAAGCTTGTCCAAAACACATGATATTATGCCCAATTTTTATCAAATATACGGTTTCTCAATTACTGCTTCATGCAGATTTTACATTGATACCAATACATAATATGAATGAAACCATTTTTTGGTGGTATTATAAGTATGTTTAAAGCATGTCCATGGACCTTTAAGAAATAGGGCACATGCGATCCAGTGGACGGCGGATTCACAATCCAAAGGTTGTGGGTTCGAGTGCCGCTGAGGCCAATGTGTTGTGCACTTAATTGGGCAAGGCACTTTTTTTTTCTTCTCTGGCCTCGTCGACCCAAGCGATATCAGGGTAGCTGTTATGGGGGAATAATAACACGTCTAAGTGCTGTGATAGATTGTGCGCTTGGCCAGCTGCCAACTAGTGAAGCGAAATAATTGTGATGATTTTCTGACGCATCGTAATAATAATAATAAACAACAGCGCTGTGATATTATAGAATGGTGTTGTTTTTAAAAGTGAGTAGATTATTATTTTTTTTATAAATACACAAGTGACTCTTACCTAAAATTTGATTAAAAGAACTTCGGTAGTTTAATGATAATACTGAAATAATACAAAGGGCAAACATACACAGATAGATGTTAGATTGACCTGCAATTCACTGCCATAGGAATGATGATTGACGAAAGATTACCTCTACTTTTAGCAGTCAAAGATAAAACAATTGCACTCACAAGTAATTACATATGGTACAATGGCAAGAGAGATAAACCTAGATAGCATAGATTTTCCAGCCACTTTAAACCTTTATATTCAATTTCATTTCTGTTTATATGTTCAAATTGAAAAATAAATTCCAACGATTTGGGAATTCATCTTCTGTCAAATATTTTTGACATTTTATTCACTTAATTTTGTCATGACAGTAAGCCCCCCCCCAAAAAAAATTGTTTGTCCTCGTCCAAACGAATGTGAACCTTGGTCCCGACCTATTTTTTTTTTTTCCTAATTTTAAAAAAAATTATCTTAACCCTAAAACCTCACGTTTTTGGTTATTCATACTATAATTTGGCTAATGTTGTGTAGTATCTTCGCAAAAGGCTCCGTCAGATTCAGCCATATTGCACCAAATTCCAGAACGATGAGTTTACCGGCGGTGTTCTAACTATATTAAAAAAAATCCGTTAGGAAATGGCTGAAAAATCAGCGCAAATGGTCCGGTTGCTAAGCAAATTAAACATTTGTTGCACCATTACTAACAAGCGGCGTACGCGTTGCACCAGGCGTGTACGCATTTGAAACGCTATTTGCAGTATGCAATTGGCGACTTAGTGTAAAACAGGGAGGGGCAGGGAGAGAAAGGAAATGCGGGATGCGTAAAATTTTATACGGGAGTACTACGGGTACTTGGGTTGTCTAGATTTCGGGATGCTGTGACGGGAGCTGACGGGGAGGAAGGGAATCCATAAACTGCAGGATGACAAAAATTTTGTACGGGAGTTTCAGGAGTTTGAGGAAAAAGATTGTTGATATTACACGGGGGAGTAAATCTCGAGAAAAAAGGTTTTGCTTAAAAAACCACAAGTTTATACGGAATGGAAATATTGAGTGACGGTGTATTAAAAAAACGGGGAGTATTGAGCTAAGATATGCGGAAAAAAACGATTTAACTTGAGTATAAACCAAGAGCAACAATGGTGCTGTAGCTCAGCAGGTTATAAGTATGGGCACACCACCTGGGGGACAACATTTTCTATTGTGCCGATAGTAATTTGAGAGTAACCACATGAGCAAAGTAAGAGAATTATGAGTAGCACTCAGTTTACATTTATATTCCAACCAAAAATCTATTGAGTATATAAAACAATGATTTTGTGGCCACAAGGAATTTATAAGTTCCAAGAATGCCCCTTTAATCAGTCTACATGACCTTTTACTTAAATCTATGAGCACACCATATGGGCGTTGGATCAATGTTTCTTCTGGGCATGTTCGGTATTATAGGAAAATGATGATTTGAGGCACAAGAGGGATTCATGATTTTTTTTAAAGAATGCCCTTTATCGACATGCGACCTTTGACCAAATCTATGACAAACCCTATATGGGCCTTGGGGTCAGCGGTTTTTTTTCTGACTAAGTCTAGTGATTATAGCAATTGATTGGGGACACAGAAGGAATTTATAGATTTTCAAAGATGCACCTTTAATCGGCTCACGTGACATCTGACCAAATCTGTAACACCCCACATGGGCCCTCGATCAGTGATTATTCTGACCGATTTCGCTGCATCAGGGCAAAGGTTGGCAACATGGACGCATTTAGGCAATGTGTTGACAGCAGTCTCCTTGTAACTAAGTCTAGGGATTATAGCATGATTTGTTGCACAAGAATGAATTTATATATTTTCAAAGATGCCCCTTTAATTCAGTCTACATGATCTTTTATCCAAATTGTACATACCATATGGATCTTGGGTCAGCAGTTCTTCTAACCAAGGTAGTTGCTTATAAAAATTGATTTGTGGACAAGGAATTTATATTTCTGATTTCCAAACACGCCCCTTTATCGGCCCCACAGACATTTGACCCAAATCTGCGAGCACCCCATATGGAGCCTTGGGTAGCCGTTCTTTTGACAAAGTCTAGTGATTATAGCAATTGATTTGTGGCACAAGAATTTGATTCTTCAAAGAATGCCCCTTTAACGGCCAATGTGACTTTGACCCTAATCTGTGAACACTTCATAGGGCTTTGGTTCAGCGATTCTTCTGACCAAGTGTAGTGATTATAGCAATTGATTGTTGGACAAGAAGGAATTTATAGATTTTCAAAGAATGCCATTTAATTGGCCCACGTGACCTTGTGACCCAAATCGGGAAACCACCCCATATGGACCTTGGGTCCAGGGTTCTTCTGCCAAAGTCTAGTGATTATAGCAATTGGATTTGTGGAACCAAGAAGGAAATTATAGATTTTCAAAGATGGCCCCTTCTAAGCACACTATTGACCTTTGACCCAAATCGTGAACACCCCGCTATGGACCTTGGATAAGTGGTTCTTCAAACCAAGTCTAGGGATTATAGCAATGTATTTGTGGCACACGAAGGATTTATTAGATTTTCAAAGATTGCCCCTTTTACCTTTAATTGGCCCAGTTACCTTTGGGACCCAAATCTGTGAACACCCCATATGGACCTTGGAGTCTGGTTCTTCTAACCAGTCTAGTGATTAGCAATTGATTTGTTGGCACAAGGAAGGGAATTTTATAGATTTTCAAAGATTGCCCCTTTAATTGGCACACATGACTTGACCCAAATCTGTGAACACCCCTATGACCTTGGGCAGTGTTCCTGCAAACCCGTCTAGTGATTATACAATTTATTTGTGGCACAAGAAGGAATTTTATATATTTTCAAAGATTGCCCCTTTTAATGGTGCCCACAATGATCCTTTGACCCAAATCTGTGAACCCCCTCTGGACCTTTGGGTCCGCAGTTCTTCTGAGCCAACTCTAGTGATTATAGCAATTGATTTGTGGCACAGAAGGAATTTATAGATTTTCACAGATTGCCCCTTGAATCGGCCCCCTGACCTTGACCCAAATCTGTGACACCCCACATGGGGCCTTGGTCAAGTAGTTATTCTGACCGATTTTCGCTACCAGTCTAGTGATTATGCAATCTTATTTGTGGGCCAAAATGATTTAATAGTTTTCAAAGATTGCCCCTTTAATTGCCCCACATGACCTTGGCCCAAATCTGGTAACACCCTATATGGATCTTGGGTCAGCGGTTCTTCGGACCAACTCTAGTGATTATGCAATGATTTGTGGCACAAGAAGAATTTATAGATTTTCAAAGAATGCCCCTTTAACTCGGTCCACATGACCTTTGACCCAAATCTGTGAACACCCCACATGGCCAATTAGTAGTCTGACCATTATTCGCTGCAATCGGGCCCAAGTGTTTGTCAACAAGACGCATTATGCAAGTGTTTACAGAGGAGATAGAGAGAGAGAGAGAGAGCGAGATAGAGATATAGATTGAGATAGAGATAATAGAGAAAAGATCTAGATAGAGATAGAGTGCGCTAGAGAGTAATATAGAGATAGAGATAGATAGATAGATAGATAATAGATAGATAATAGATAATAGATAGAATAGATAGATAGATAGATAGATAAGATAGATGATAGATAGATAGATAGATAATAGATAGATAGATAGATGAGTTTCTATAGATAATATATAGATAGAAGATATATAGATATAGATCGATAGATAGATAGAGTCCACACATATGCCATACCTTTAATGAATCAAGACAAAAAAAGATACCCCAAAATCAAAATCTCTCCTTCATACTCGTAGCTGAGCTAAAAAAGGAGGATACGGGATGTTTTGATTCGATGGAGGAGGATTCATAAACTACAAGATACAGGAGTTAGAGGATTCGAATCTGATCCGGATCGGCTTCTGTTTCAGTGATCCTTCCATTTCAGTGATCGCTCCCGTTAATATCTAGCGGGAGCCCGAGCGAAGCGCGGACCTCCCGTAGGGTAAAAATTAATTTACAAATAAAATTCACAAATAGGGAAACATTACATTAACCTGTGTTATCTGGGTCTTTTCAGAGTCTTGGAAAACTTCAGTTCCAACATTTAGTATTTTTGTTGTGTTGATCATTGCGTATTGGGTTTCCATGACTTTTACAATGACCATGAATCTATGAGTGTCCTTTAGGTACACCGTCTATATAATGATGGTTTTGAGATTTAGTATATTGCCGAGTTACAATTAAATATAAAAACAGTATTATTGCCATGATGATTCCTCAAACAGTTTATAAAGATGATGATGAATATCTGGTGTAAGGAATATAATAACATTTTTAGTGGTTTTTCAAAGCGAAGCCATCTATAGTTTAGCGGCTTTGAACGTAACCGAACATTATAAATTTTTCACACCACTCTCAAAATGGCCGATCATATCGACTGTCGGTTGAATATGCATTGAATGTGCAAGTAAAACATGGAGCCAAAATGCTGTTAAACACTATAGGACTGTCTACTCATCAGATCCCTTGCCGATGCTTAGCCATTATCTGGTCCTTGTTTCACCGAGTCAATTCATGGCGCACAAAATCCCCAACAAAATCTTAGTTTCGTTGGACGTGAAAACAAACTTCAATTCAATTACGGACTTTAGTTTTTGGCAGCCTTAGGTCATTTCATTGGATTTTTTTCTGGCTTTAAAGTGAAACGAATAGACATTCCAAAATGCACATGTTATTTCCTAACTATTGGTTACATTCCAGTCTCCTGCTATCACTTCAGGTAAAAATATGACACATTTTTGTGCCAGTTTACATGGCGGGATTGGCGGCACAGCCTATGGGAATCAGCACCTCAAAATCCGCATGTACCATATTGCCCAGAGTTGGGTTAGTTGTTTAAATTGCTGAATAAAAGAGTTCAAACAGTAAAATTGTTGTGTTTTGATTTATTACCATTCTTTAAATTGAGTTTCAAGTACAATATTAAAAAAAAAATCTCTGACCTACCAACCCTACTGTTTCGGGAGCCTCTATGGACAAACAAATTTTTTTGGCCTAAGCTAGCTGTTAATAAAGTTAATTCTTTGTGCAACCTCTCATACCAATTAAAATTCATCCAGCGAACCATTTGACATGCAATCATGAGAACCAAACTGACCTTTTCTTCTTTTCTTTGTTATTTCTTTTTAAATTCATATCCTTGGGCTTTCTAATTCATGAACATATGTTAAATAAAGGTGATAAAATGTACAAGAAGTGTTTAGCTGTTTAATTTACAAGGACTCTAAAGCGACGGACAAGGCTCCGCACAAGTAATTGTGTGTACGGTTTCTTCAATATACCTAAGTGCGGTAAATTGTGGTTCTCCGGCCGTTAGGTGAAACGGGAAAAAAAACATCACACTAGGCATACTTAATTTTCATGAATAATAAGTGGAAAAAGTAATCCCTTCAAGGCACAATCAGTGATTCGATAAATCAGAAAATCTACAAATTCATTTTTAAAAATCTGATTTTTGCATATTTGTAGAGCATGTAGGTGCATGGTCTAATCTATAGATGAGTTGACATGTGATGTCAACGCCGGGCAACGAACAAAGCACTGCGCGCCCGGCAGTATGCGTGCGCATTTGCAGGGCTTGTGCTTTTAAAATTTGCGCTCAATCAGGCATGATAAGGCTATTGATTGCTGTAACTGTATGGGCATATTCTTTGCACCTCTAACAGGACAGTAGACCAGGTGCTAACTTGTGTTTGTAAACATTGATGTCACCTCATCTATACTGCACAGATAATTTTCTTATTCTTTTCAAGTGGTGTTTTTAGCCTGCATAGTATGCATATTTATAAGTCTTGTTAGTCTATAGGAGCTTTACTTCAAGCTCACTTTTTATAACAGGGCTGAAGTATAAAACAAGAGCAGCAAGGTGCTGTAGCTCAGCAGACCATAACACAGGGTGACCCAATAAAAACTTCACCCAAAATGAAAGTGATATTTTTAAATTTGATATCTGTGGATTTTATTTTATCATAAGGAATGCGGTAATGAAACATCTTGCCTGAAAAATTGTTCATTTGGTTGAGTGGTTCTCAAGATATAGTCCACTGAACAAAAAGTCAGCAAAACAGGGCATCATTTTTCTTAGGCATGAAATCCCCAATGCCCAAATCGAGCAGATCATGTCATACCCCCCCTCCCCCGACACAAGACAGAAAACTGGTATTTAGCACAACTGCAGACTTGTCCATGGGTATTTCATGATGGAATGATAAGTACACAAATTGTTTTGGCAACCAGGCTTTTCAAATCTGAAACTGCATGTGTCACCTGCTGTTGCGGTTTGTAATGATAGGCCTCATATGACCTTTCACCTTGGCATGTGACCTTTGACCTCATCAACAAATGAGGGATCCAATTTTGCACCTATGACTCAAGTTTGGTTTCAATTGAAGTCAATTTTACATTTTCAGCCTATCTTACAACTTGACCTCAAAATAACCTTTGACTTTAGCATGCGACCTTTGACCTTAGCATGTGACCTTTGACCTCATCAACAAATTAGGGACCCAAAGTTGCACCTATGACTCAAGTTTGGTTTCAATTGAAGTCAATTTTACATTTTCAGCCTATCTTACAACTTGACCTCACGACCTTTGACTTTGGCATATGACCTCATCAACAAATGAGGGATCCAATGCTGCAAGCTTGGTTTAAATCCATCGAAGCATGCAGATATTACAGGCAAATGTTAACCCTTTTTCACAACAGACATCAACAACAGACAACAACAGACAACAGTGGACAAAGTGATCCCTATGTGTCTTCCTGCCTAAAGGCAGGCAACCCAACTATGTGTCTTCCTGCCTTAAGGCAGGTGACACACAAACGGCAGTGTTAAAAGATACAAATCTCCATTCAAACACGCGTTGAAGTATGTGTCCGTACAGACAGTAATGACTAAAATATCAGATTTTGTCCTTATTAGGTTGCTTCTAGTCTTATCATTTGAAGGTTATGTTAGGACACCTGCACTTGTTACAGACATGCAAAAATCTGATTTTTGATTTCTTTTAAAATACTGATTTAGCAAATCACTGCCTTTAATTGAATTTATGCACTGATTATCATTGAATCTGATTATTTACTCTTGGGAAGCAACGGTCAGAAAGATTTGTCACCATATTCAGACAAATGACGTAACTAAAACCCAGCTTAACTGTAAATCTCACTGGAATGGTGTAAAAATGGATCAGCTTAGAAATCTATCCTATCTGCCTCATTTCTTCACCAAATTCTTTCATTTTTGCAGCATAGAAAGTAGAAATATGCAGATTATTAAAACATTAACTTCCTCACAGTTGGATAAACAGGTCATGGTCAAATTTTGTGTTTCTTCATGCACATTTTTTTTTGATACACACTACAGATTTTCAAAGAATAACCCTTTAATTGGCCAATGTGACCTGTGACCTAAATCTGTGAACACCCCATATGGGCCTTGGGTCAGTGGTTCTTCTGACTAATTTTCGCTTCAATCGCCAAAGGGTTTGGCAACAAGACACATTTTGGCAAGTGTGAATAGAGATAGACAGATAAGAGTCCACACATTGCCATAACAATTATAGTCGATCCAACCTCATATGTCCCCCATACCATTTGCGTGGAGGTATAAGCTCTGATGTATGAGGGGCAATAATAAAGCTTCACAACAAATCATTGATTTTGAAAATTGTCTAAGAGGATTAAATGAGAGTAGCATAATGATCACTGCCAGGCCAGAGTGGGATTTAAAGAAGGGCAGGCCATCAATATTTTTCCTTGTGTTATGCAGGTGAGATGAATGGGAAACATTTGAAGAATGACTGGAAAACAAGGTTTTCTCGAACATCCCAGAAAATTCAACAATGATATTGGATAACGCCAGTTATCATAGCGATAAAGCAGAAAAAATACCAAATATGAACAGTACGAAGGCAGATATGCAGAATTGGCTTTCCAAAAAAAAATTTCGCAAAGAAAAAGCATATGGCCATGAAATAGTTTTCATCCTTATCACCCGGATCTTAACCCAATAGAACTCACTTGGTCACAAATAAAAGCTTATGTTGCCAAACATAACACGGACTTTAAACTAAAATCTGTTCAAAAACTGTTCGAGGAAGCTCTACAAAAAGTCACCGAAATAGATTGGAAAAAATGCAATAAAACATCTTATTGGGATAGAAGACTCCTACTGGAGCAAGGAGAATATTGTTGACATTGACATAAATCAAATCCTAATCAAGCTGACGGAGGACAGAGAGAGTGAATCGGAATCAGACGATGATGACTGAATGTAAGTAAATTTTTAACTCATAATATACGATATACTATAGGCCTATGCATCATGGTTTTATTTCATGAAAAGTTTGCTAATGTACGACAAACATTACTTTTTTTGTGCTCAGTCCTAATTTTTACTTGGACGCGAAGTCAAATCCTATTGAAATCGGCTTATCATTATACTACCGATTACACCTGAAGTGATTCACCCTATTCTATACAATTGTCGGAGCCCAAAACTATAGAGGGGTGGGCATATGAGCTAAAAACGATAACAGCTACTTCCCCAGGACAAAAAAGCAAAAGTGAAAGCTAAATGTCACACATGAAAACTATGATATAGTTGCACATTACAATTTGTTTACCATATTTCCTTGTGGTTGAATAGCTAGTTTGGATTGTTTTGCCCTTTGCTTTCTGTAATAGGTCTCAAACACATCCCTCTCACCAAGCACAGAGAGGAATGAAGACATCTTAGATGGGGAGAAGTCCACTTGTCTTGAGCATTGACCTCCTGCAAAGTAATATTCAAGCCAAACACTTAGAAATATAAACAATATAAATTAGGTTAGATTTAATTTAGATAAAAACTTATTCCATACTAAAGGTTTCATGGAAAACATCTGAATATTCTAAAGACGCACTGTGGATTGGCATAAAGGAAGGCAAACGATCCAATTATTTTTTCATCCACTAATCCTCATATGGCGACAGTATGCGCTCTTTGCACAGGTTCACCATTTGCCGCAATGTATGGAGCATTACATAGAGTTTGTAAGGTTGATTCTCTCTAAACAAAACCACATGATCTTTCATAGGGTGACTTGCAGGTTATGTAATCAGCTCATTTATTCCAATACCAGATTATTTTAAAGACACTATCAAGCTTTTTTGATTTGCGAAATCCGCAAATCGAAAAAATCATCAAAAAAAAAAAAAAAAAAACTCCAGATTTTTGCATGTATGTAACAAGTAAGGGTACCCTAACATACCCTGTTAATGATTAGACCAGAAAGCAACCTAATAAGGACAGAATCGGAGATTTTAGTCAATACTGTCCGTTCGGAATTACTAAACACGTAATTGAATGGAGAATCGTTCTGGCTGGAACACTGCCCGTGTTCTTCCTTTTTTCTGTCAATTCTACAGCTGGAAAGGTAACTTATGAGAATCTACAGACTTATCCTTCACTTGAAGCATTCCTGCAAATTTCAAATTATTTTTCAAATCACTGATAGGTCTGTAAGTTAAACAAAGGGGCAGCCGAGTTGTTTTACGCTATTTTACGCTCATTCTTTAACGTCCTTTATTCAAAGTCTCCTTGATGGCCCCAAGCAGTGACATACGCATAAAAATTGGTTGATGCGTACATGCGGTACCAGGGAAGATCTCACGCCCTCACACATATAGGAACCAATGAAATTGTTGTAAATGACCTCAAGTGGTAGAATGGCGATTTACAATAGTTAACACTTTCAACTGCAGACAAAATACACTGTGACAAGAGAGCCCAGCAATGTGTAACAAAACCTCCTCTTCCTCTTCCATAATTTCTTCTGTAAATGGATTGGTGTCAGTCTCCTCAATTAGTGCGGACTCATATTTGGCTATGTTTCTGGAAGACTGAAGATCTATAGACTCCTTCTCTGAACCTGTTTTAAGAGAGGGCACAATACGTACAATTACAATCCTGAATAATTGACTGTATTCTCAATGTCCAGTGTTTGGCATGTGCTTTCACATTAAAACTATTGTACTTCTATTCATATGCCTGTACTATGAAGGTAATATGTGTGTGTACAGTTGTTTGCTTATTATGTCCCGATGTTTTATGCAAGGTTAGCTGAATATGCTGTTAAAAAATTGTGAAACGCCAATGGCGGTATGGATGGATTGCGTGCAATTGTTGACTGTAGGTTTCCCCCACCCCCTGAAAGATACAGTGAGGAGCCTGAATTTGTGACGTTTGGCTCCTGTTTTCCAAACCCTGAAAGGATACAGGGGAGGACCCTGGGAAAATGAAGTTTTGTACATGTACATGGTTAGTAGAGGCTTGTGCCCAAGCAAAAAATATGCCTAGTTAGGCTGGTCTAGCTCATCCAGGAAAAAAAATATTTTGCCAAATGTTGACCTAGCTCTTTTGTGCATTGTTGACTTTTTGGGATGGTTCCCCAGCAATGGTCGACTTACATGGGGATAAAAGGGTTCTGCATCCCACATATACATAGGGTTTGCCTGCCATAGTTCATCAAAAAAACAAAGATGGATATGCAATGCTAATTGACCTTTTGTACAGTGTGGATACACTCACACAGATATCCACACATCCAGACAGACATTAATTACCATTCCATTTTAAAATAATAAAACACAACCAAAACACAAATAAAAAAAAATATTGTGTAATAAACAGTTCATAACTTGCATCCTTACAGGGTTAATAGATGACAATTGGTAAAAGAGGGTCTTTACAAACAAACAGCCAAACAACATAACAAAGAATGTGTGATATGAGGGCATGTGCCGTATGTGGAAAATATGTAGGGACACTACCTTTCAAAGACTGGATGGTAATTGAGTTCCTTGGTGGTGTATAATGCATTGTTCAGTGTTCAGTACTTTTAAGGCATCTATACATGTGATGGAAGTTGTGGTCAAAAAGGTTATATAAACTGGATATAATTTGAATCATACACACAACTCAAAAAATTCCGGGTATAACTTCTCTTTGGTTTATACATGCTATTTATGACCTAGCAGCCTTAGTTTGTTTCCAATCACAATCTGTTGTATTCATTGCTCAATAGATATCCTTGTTCTTGAAAAAAGCTTATTCACAACTTTTAGTTATTTGGACCTTGCAGTTTTGTGTTATGCGCAAAGGCTTGCTTCCCATGGTCCCATATAGGCTACTGTAAATAATTGGTCAGTTTACGGGACAGAAATTACAAAATGGCAAATTTCTTTACAGATAAGACCAATTTGCACATTAAGATAAGGTACAATGGATTAATAATGTGACAGTTCAGATGATTATAAAAATATCAACTTTTTTGAATGTCAGGGGACGAGGCTTTGTAGGAACACAAAAGCCCCTTTTAACAGAAAATATGGAGGTATGGTTTTAATAAAACCATGGCTTATCTTTTTGGGTATAGAAAAACAATGTTAGGGCTTGAAAATATTAACTCTTTGTTTGCCCAAACATTAACCTTCTTAAGTTTCATTGAAGGGCTTGATCACAAACAAAACCCCATTGACAGGTGAAACACTAGAAAAATGATTTACCTTTGGATCAGATGACCACATACAGCATATTGAATACATGTATGGCTATACTATTTGATACCTATGCCAGGGAGGTAAATAACCATGCCCACCCAGTTAATTACTTGGCCCACCCAGTAAATTCAGTATGCCCAATGACCCAAAATGTCCACCAGTAAATTATTTTGCCACACCAGTTACATTATGTGGACCCACCCGTTAAATTATTTGACAAACCCAGTATATATTGGCCCAAAAAAGATATTATGAAGTTGCAGTATTCAGAAATGCATGAAATGAATGACATGCTAATATAAAATGTCCACTGAGCAAAAAGCAAATATCCCTGAAAGGCAGTGTGTAACTCTACACCTAACAATTATTGGTATTCAGGGTAGTTGGAGTGATCACACTTAACTAAGCTAGGACTATTGCTAATTAATGAAGTACGGTAAGTATTGTTATATTGCAATGGATTGGAAGATGCATAAAATCCTGCCTGTGTGTTTATTAATTACACAAATATGATCATTAGGCTGGTGGATGGAATACTAAATACAAAGTGTACATTACAAGTCCAAATAAATATGGAACATGGCGGTTCTCAAACCACAAAGGTCCCCCACCCAGTGCGGTAGCTAAGAACAAGAAGCAACAAAATTTTAAGATCTCAGGGAAGGATGTGTGATGGAAATAAAGTGGTTCTTGAACACTGCGGCCTCTCCCTACATGACCTTGAATATGTTCGGCACCGGAACTGTTTACCACACGCACCAAGTTTCATCATCCGACCACAATGATTAGTGATTGACCTTGAATTGACCCAACATGACTTTCTCAAAGACCTTCAACAATTTTGGCATTGAATGGTGACCACATTCACTAGGATTCATGACCATACAAACCTGTGCAAAGATTTGACTTGAATGACCTTGAAAAGACCACCAAATTGTGTGGCACTGAAATGTTGACCACACCCACCAAGTTTCATCCTCCTACCAAATTAGTGATTTGACCTTACTGTTGGAATCATCGGATACGGCTTGTGCCCAATCTCGTTGAAAATTCTCATGGAAATGTGGTATTGGTGAAGAAAATGTGTTGCCAAATTTTAATTTTTCCAAAAAAGGGGTTTTGGAGATAGGTACATAATGCATTTTAAATTCCCATAGACTTTGTAAGGGACTGAATTTGCAGTATAGAAAATGGACCACAAATGGGGCAATTTTGTGAACAAACGACACATTTTATTTCATTTCTTTCTCCAGTAATAGATGAGTTATAAGATTGGTGTTGTTTTTTATGGTCGAAGAAATATCCATTAGAATTTGTATTTTTCTGTATGTCATCAAAAACAAAGACCGGTGGTCGCAACAAACACCTTTTTGGCCTGATTATTTCTAGAATACTGAAGTTTCCACTTTTCAGGAATTTTTCCTAGAAGGAAATGCAACTCCCTTGGTGATGAGGAATAAGGTGTCATATGAACGGAAATCAAATTTAGAAAATTCACATTAGATTTGGCAGAGAATTGAGTGTTTATATTTGAAATTACAGGTGTTTTTTAATTTTCCCTAAATATTTTTTCCCTAAAATCATTTTTCTAAAAATTAAATACTTGATTTTTAAAAAGCCACGTGAGAATTTAGGTATTTTGTTTAATACACATATCCTGCAGTTTCAGTTTAAAAGACTTCCAGTTAGGCTGGGAAAAATTATTTAATGAAAAAAAATTAGGAATTTTTAAAAATAAATAAAAACACTCAAACAAATCCCACGTCTCGAAACTGCAAAAAATATGTGGAGGAAAGTTAAATCCTCGTACCAGTCAAGTTTGACTAAATTGATTTAGGGATTGATTTTATGGTCATTGATCTGTAAGACCATTTATCCGAGGATCCTAACCTTAAATTGACCCCCGCATGACCTTGAATTGAAATGACATCCAAAGTTTCAACACTGAAGGTTGACCACAACCACCAAAGTTTCATCCAGCCGACCACATTGATAGTGATTTGACCTTAAATGCCCTGCATGACCTGAAATGACCTCCAACATTTCCGGCACTGAACTGTTAATAATCATATACAAACATTGGTTAGTGCAATTTTTCAAGGATTCCAAACGGCAAGCCTATTATTATTACACTGCCATCAGGAAATGTCACACTCTTGCGCTTCATCTAGGCCGGCAGCTGCCCAGAGCGCACATCCCTATCAGCACTTAGATTGTAATATTCCCCATAACAGCGGTTATTTTTCCGAGCCGTTTAATTCGTCAGGGTTGTTGCAAGTTGATTCCCGTAATTCATTCGTTCAACTACCATCTTCTCTGGTTGAAAATCAACATTAGACACTGAATTTAGCCGGGAAAATCATTAAAATGCTGTCAAAAATTCCACATATTCATATATTGAAGCAAAACCACAACAATCGGATTAATAAGAAGGGCGTCTTCCAGGGGGGATCATCGGGCAAAACAAGAACGATCGATATGTGATGTCGTAGTTAGAGCGGCAAACATTAAAGCATATCGTCTCGCTGATTGACAGGTTTACATCCAAGCTCCAGTTTTCCAACAGCGCGTTCAAGATCAGTGACGATTAACGCAAATTAATAACACCAGGTGTACGCAAATATTCAAGTGAAAAACCGAAAAAAATAACCTAAAATATACGACGAAAAATATAATCATAATTTTTAGTAAGGAGTTAAATCTGGAAGAAAGTATCGAGAAACTAGCAGTCAAAGTCATGGATGGAAACCTTGACGAGCGAAGTGGGGAGGGGAAAAACTAGACTATGAGGCCATCAGCTCAGTGGTTGGTTACGTTCTTTCATCCAGTTCGCGAGTAGGATTTTGTAACAGGAGGTGCGAAAAATATTTCATGGTATCTAATTGCACGATCTTTGTGATAGGAAATATAGGTTATAATTTTCAACCGCAATCAAAATCGAATTCATCTTATTCCATGTCCAATTGTCTGTTTATGTATTTTCACCCGGTTATCTCTTGCTTTCCTTGCTTTGTGTTTGCCGCTGACAAAGCGGTGTGATGGAAGGGATATGGTCCTTAGTTACTTTAAATTAGAACGGTAATTTTATATTCTGTTGAGAGTGGCATTTTGTTATTATTTTTCATCGATCTGATTAGGGGGCCTACACTATAGTTTATACAGTTTGTTTTTAATTTTAATAGGTCTATGTGATTAAATATTTACGTCCTTTTCATCCCTTGGAAATAAAATGAAAAAGTCCATTAACGTTACAGCCAATGGTTAGTTCCGGGCACGCAGCTGATCGCAGTCAATTATTTATACACATCGATTTGTTTAAGTAAAGTTGTACAAAACCGTGAGGTAGGACATAAAGATTAAACGTTTGATCAGTCATGATCTCGGATTATCCCAAAGAGTTATCATTTACTCTTTTTCAATTACAACCCATTTATAGGTGTAACCACATTCAAACATGTTAGCGAGTGGGGTAGTGGATACCACGGTCGTCGCAAACAATTATTGTTTGATTTTGATAACAAAAACTTACACCAAATTTGTTCTTAGTTTCATAAGTGCAGGGCTGCCGAATCTCTGTGTAGGTGATCCGCCGGAACGGCGGTGATTCTTTCATGGTGCTTTGTGGAGGGATTTGTGGAAGGAAACTGCACGATTTCGACCATGTTTCGACGAGACCGATGGTAATGGATTTCGACCGCTTATCACAGGAATCATAAATCACACGTCAAAAGCTCACCCCTTCAAAACCCTATAAGTAAAGCTTCACCAAATGAAAATAAAAGAACGCCAGGACTTTCACTATAGAAAGAAATATATTGACCTGAAGCTTAGCTTTTTACGTCGGGTCGGCGTCGATATTTGGCGACCGTGAGGAGGGTGGGTACACGATTCAAATTGACGCCTCGCCATAAATAATAATATCTTGTTTTTTTTTTTGTACAAAAAAAAGGCCAATATTCTGAATTCATCAAATAAAACCACAAAATACATCGCGATCCCGGGACCGCAAGTGTCGCTGCCGTTGCGGTTGTGAATGGGCCAAAGGTTACATGAGGTCACGATGTAACATGAGGTCACCAACATGTCACCCCCCACCCACTCCTTTTCACCAAGTTACATAATAGTAGCACTTATGGAAACTATACGCACACATGAAGGTCACCAAGGTCACATTTGAGGTAATCAACATGTCACCCACACCCCGCCACCGCCTTCCTCCACCAAAGTACATCACTGTAGGCCTTACGGAACTCATCGGCATGCAATATCTTAAGAGTTAACATTTTGGACCCACAAGACACAGGACACACAGATACAGACTACGACCAGAGTAAGTAATCCCTATGTGCCCTCTGCAATTCTTGCAGACGACACAAAATGAGTTGGTACGTAAAATGGCTCAAAATTCAAAATGCCTATTGATTTTGGTCCTTTTGGTTGTTGCCTAATCCTAACGCCCCCCTCGAAACACTGCCTCCGTACCCCTTTTGTGCCCCCACCCCCATTTGCAAAGGTTGGTTACGCCACTCGTTTCCTACAGGTTGCTCCAAGTGTTCTTAACTTCTTCTGGCCCCAGTGTTCAAATTTGGCAGGTAGACGCCAAATGGATTTGTAGGGGCACCCGAGGTCAGCGTCCAATGCATTAAATGGGGCATGACCTTGTTTCCCCCTACTTTGGTAACTAAGAATTTTAGACACTCAAAAATTATTCCTATTTATAATATGAGCTTTTCCACCAACATTTGTACCATTTTGTATCCAATCGGAGAAGCAACTTTAAAATTTGCCCCCTGTTAATTAAAACATGAAATGGACCCTTTTTTTGCTTGTTTTTAGCGTATAACTCTGAAATTTTAGGTTGTAGATAGTAAAACTACCGTATTCGGAGCTATTAAGCGCCCCTCCCTCCCCTATAAGCGGCCCCCTACGGACCAATTGCCTCTGTCAAATCATGTCTCCAATTAACCGCCCGCCATTCCGGAGAGGTTCACTGCTCTGAAAATAAATTTTTCTTATTTGTACTAGTACCCTTCGGGGAATTTTTTTCCTTCCCAGGGTAATATTTACACTTTTCAAGGTTATATTTAGCAACTGTAAACATGAGGTAAAAATCACATTCCACACTGTAAGCCAATGCTGCGAAGTATCACCCAGGATATTCGAGAAGAAATCAAAGACGGCTACTTCATGCAATTGCGTGGTGCAGGACGCTCATCCGCGGCGTTTTGTGCATTTGTCCTGGGAAATATCCAACATTACTACTGGTTCGGCTTTTAAAACGGAAAGGAGAGATTGATCAAAATTAGGAGCACACGGCAAGGTAGGCTGGTTACACTCGAAAAATAAGGAGTTTTAGATTTGCTGGGATTAAAAGATTGGGGGTAAAAAACGAACGCCATTGTTGTTAACATTTAGGGAATAATTAACTGTTTAAACGTGAGTCAAACTGGTTTTAGGCACTGTTTTTGGGCATCAAAATGTTGCCACACAATTCTAAAAAACTGACAATCTGTCCCTGTTTATTAGTTTCTCTTGTTACTTTCACGAATGTTTTTGATGTCAACATTAAGAAATGGATCTTTGAGGACCCGCTGCGCAGCGTCACTATAGCTTATCCGATGGTGAATGTACAGCATGTACAGCCAAATTCTGTCACTCACTGCATCGGGGTACACGTAAATTAGGACAATCACATTCGCACATTCCTATGACGTGGTATATTATGATCATACGTAGTACTACAAATACCTCTTTCCAAGAGCATGATGATCATGATGATTGAAAATTGCCACGGGGACATTCCAAATACAATGCAAAATTCTTAAGTTCCCCTTCACTCACTCATTATGACAATTCCACTTCCAATAATGTTTTACGTTGAGATTTCCAAATTAAATTTTAAAGATGTGACACGATAATTACATATGTTTTCTGAACGTACGACACGACACTTCATCTCACTAACTTTACTTGACCCGCCCTAGCGACTTCACCACTGTGATGAGGACATGGAAAATGATGAAATGTTGCACCAGGACGTTGGCATTCCATGCTAATTTTTGGTTATACCATTTTTTGGTAGGGCGGGAAAACAAGTTTCCTGATGAGTTTTCAACATTTTTGGTTTATCTACCATAATAAAACCTATTAATTGACGAGTTCTGGAGCTAATATTACACATCTTCCTCGCCGTTACAATGTGAATACAAAAGAACCGCCTGGGCGCTGATATATGGTCAACGTATTTATATGATAGCCCACACACCAAATCGCCACCTTTCCAGAAACTGGAGATTCAGGGCCGGCGGAAGCAAATGAAAGTGGTGGGCGGGCTAGAGTGTCCGTGTACGCATAGTAGCTATACGAGCTTACGGTATAACGCGTGTCAGTCCTGACTGTCTATGAGATTTTTGGCCAAAATCTGCTCCAGACCATATGGTCCAGAACCATATGGTCCCACTCCCCGCACTAAGCGCGGAACCCTTGCAATGTTCGCTTCACAAAAACATGCAATTTGAATACAAACAATTTGAAATAATGCTATATATGTATGTCGAAGTCGGTTTTAAAAGTAAAATATTCGTTTGATGGTTTAAGTTTTGTTTTGAATTACAGCATGGTCATGTAAGTCTTTCTATTCAAGCTGTTCGGGGTGGGTTGCGGAAGGGGAGTGTCCCCTCTGCGCAAAGCGCAGAACTCTTGCAATAGACGCCTTCCCCAACACATTTCCCCTGATGCAAATTTTTAACAACTTTGTAAGTGGTTTTCACTTACTGGTATATATAATGCTTTTTAAATGGTTTACAGAGTGGTTCCAAAAAGTTTACACTTTTCTTATGCAAATTTTTTCTCAATGTTGCTAGACATATCAAAATTTATTTGAGGGATATTTATTAACTACATATCTTTTAAGAACCTGGTGAAAACGGAGTTGAAAACAAAGCGATTACAAAAGGCCGCCTCTGGAGAAAAAAGGTACAACACTAGTGGTGACATGATAGCCAAGATGGATACATCACACATTGACAACGCAACCTCCCACTATGAGTTACAACAAGGCGAACTTGTATTTACTCGATGCGTAAAATAGGTCCCCCGCCGAATGTTGCGATCACTACCATGCGATCACTGGCCAACTACAACACCCCCCCCCTCCCCAACACAACCCCGCAAAACCCACACCCCTCCAAAACCCCACCCCTCCCAAAACCCGCAACACACACCCCCTTCCCAACATCCCACAACTCCCCACCACCCCCCCAACACCCCTAACACACCACCCCCTGCACACCCCACCCCAATTATCCCATAACACCGCCTCCCCCTTCCCCAACACCCCCCCCCCGCCTCAACACCCCTCCACCACCGTGGTGGTCCACAACACCCCATAAACACGCCAACCCCCCCTCAACATCCCGCAACACCCCCTCCCCAGCCTCCCCGCAACAACCGCCCTCCCTAACAACATGCAACACCCCACTCCCTCCCCAACAATCCCTGCACAACACAACATCCCCCTCCCCACACCCCGTCAACACCCCACCCCCTCCCCAACATCCAACCCTTTTCTCCCCAACACCCCCCACACCCAACACACCGCAACACCCCACCCCCCCTCCCCATGTGATATAGTCTCTGTAGCGAAGGAATTACCGTACCGTTTCAGAGATCACGCAAATAACTCATATTTAATAGCCATTGTGCATCCTAGGCCGCAATATATCACTTTTTTTTTCAAACTGCAAAAATTGCCCCCCGATAGGCTGTCATGCAGCACAGAATTTTGAGTTATCCGATGTCCTTTCCAATATAGCATTACACGTAGTTTTGCATATTTTTTACTCATTTTGCATACTCAATTTGCCCGAATAACCCAAAATCTAATCAGTCAACTCTTCAGCCGGCTTCCTTCCAGCAATTACAATCATTATTATCGCACTTACGGACTCCAGAAAACTTGTACACAGGCCGTGTATGGAAAGTTTTCATAAATTATGCAAATTAATGCTTCACTTAGCATATTTAAGCCCCAAAACCGAATCAGGTCGAGAACTCTTCAACACCGCTTTCTTCCACCAAGTTGCATCTTGTCGCCCTTAACGGAACTCCAGATAAATTGTATACAACATGGGTTAACATTTGTTAATCACGGACGACGGACCGGACGAACGCTGATCATTTTATAATCCCCGTTCCAAACTCTTTTGGCGGGGACAATTAATGCTCATCCACTAAGCCAAGCATTTCAGTGGGGTTGTACTTGTTACCTAAATTGGGACATGGACTGACTTGTGTGGGATCTGTATCATATATCATCCCTAATAAAAAACAGGGTGTATTTTCTAAATAATTTGTTGAATGAAGCTACTGAACTGTGGCCAAGGAATTGAGATTTTACTACTCAAGTGCCCCCTCATGGGACTTGGTATTATTAACTCTTCTGTAAAAAACTTCCTCATGTGTAAATTGCCTCATTTTTGAGAGCTACAGCTTTCAAAAGAATGCAAGCCCCTTTTAATTTAAAATTCTCTCCAACTGAAATCAATTAATTTAGTTGTAAATGGACATTAAATTTTAAGAAAGTTGATATTCAAGTGATTTCAAGTGTACGTCGCTTTGGTACAGTTTCATGATTGAAAATTTCTCATCATCATTTTCAGAGGGTAAAACACCTCACACAAAAATTGAAGGGTGGTCAGAAGTTTGTTACTTGAGTTGGCCTACAGTTCACGCAATCGTAGCGGTTATTGTTAACCATGATTACCCATAGACTTCCGTGTGTGGAAAGTGGTTTTTGAATATTTTTATTACACACCGCCATTTTTGTATTTGAGCTCTGTCATTTTCCCCAGGTTCTAACAAGATAATTGTGGGTAATAAATATCTTCAAACGAATTTGAAATGTTTGGATATGTCCACCCACTTTTGAGAAATTTTAAGACAAAAAGTGTAAACTTTTTGGGACCACTCTGTAGGTATGATCAACGTTTTTTAAAAAGTAAATATATAGTTGATGGTTTAAGTTTTGTTTGAACTAAGCATAAAGTGTTCATGTAAAGTTCGTATATAAAGCTTGTGGTGGGGGTGGTGTGCGGGAGGGTGTTTTACCTTCCCGCACCAAAGTGCGGGGGAACCCCTTGCGATATTAGCTTTCCAAAAAACATGTTCCATGCAAAATTTATAGGGAAAAACAATTGAAACTAAGCTGATAGGACATGATCAATTGGTTTTTTAAAAAGTAAAATATAGTTGATGGGAAGGAACGTAACGTATAGCGAGCTGCCGGGGAGAGTGCTGGCCCAAAAGGCGGTACCCTTGCAATGTTCACTCTCAAAATGCACATTTTGCTCATGCAAAGTTTTATGTAACCAATATGATTTTATAATGCTGACCAAAACCATTTTGCAAGCAATAATACCAAAGTTTAGTTTTTGCCTGATGTATGGCACTGAATGAGCAGCATTGGCGCGTTGTAGAGACTCAGATTTAAATAATGATTCGTTATTTGAAAACACTCCCTTCACAGGTTGGATCATTCATGAGAATAATTTATTTTTTTAATTAAGTGAGCAACAAAATAGTATTGTCCTAAAATATCCATATTCGCTATCTACTGAAGATTTCTTAGATAGGACTCACCAAAACACTTTCTGTTTCCATGCCTTAAAGATTATATCAGAAATAAATAACACTTACTCTTTGCTCCTTATAGTGCTTGGCCTTTGAGAAGTGAATGAAGTGGGGATTATCGGGGAGGGGGTTTACTCGGGGAGGGGGTATACTCGGGGGGGGGGGGGGTTGCTGTTAAGCATGTCACACCAAAGGCCTATATAGCTGATAAAAACCACGTCAATTAAAATGTATCAAAAGAGCTTCACTTTCGGATAAAAGAAGAGCCGCCATCACTGGTAAAAACCCCAGCATGTACATCACAAAAGTTTGTCCATGGCCTATTCTTTTTATCCATATACTGTGGGGGTTAACAATTAATCGGCCAAACCATTGCGCCAAGCCAGACCGGACTGCTGAATTTTTTGCACCTTAATACTCGTTCATTTTACATTCCTCATTCATAAACCTCTCCGCAGCCCTAGAGTGGTTTTTTACCACCGCTCCATTCACACATACACCTGCCTATCGAGTCTATTTTCTCTATGCTGACACCCCCCCCCCCCCCCCCCCCCCCCCGCTCTGCAACAGACAACACTAGGCCCAGGGGCTGCTTTTAGTATGGTCCAACGGTGCAAATGCTAGTCCTTCAACGGCCTTTGCTCGGAAATTTTGGGGATACTACCCTAATTTCATGATTGATTGGATAGAAGATATGATGACCCTTCAAGCCTAATGTTAGCCTTTTTAAGGTCTGAGATGTTCCATTGAGGAGAAAATGGACGTTTTAAAAAAATCGCGGCCATTTTGTACAGAACGAATGGGACAGGATTTAGTGGTGTTAAACCGTAAGCGATGCGGGTGTGGGTAAAGCGGGCGAAACTTTAGTTTATTTTTTATTTAGTTTGTTCAAGGCATAGTTTCTATTATAGTTGCTATCACCCAATTTAAAGTGGCACTGGCACATTTTCACAAAAATTATGAAATTTCAATTTGCTCTCAAATGATAGTCTAGGCCACTGGAAAACAGAGATATATTTTACACCTAAACCTAACATACCCCAAAACAGTAGGGACATTGAAATATGAGGATAAAAGACATCCAGGTAATTTTGTAGGCCAACTTTTTAAGTTTCCATAACTTTATAATTCAACCACTGTGTAATATTACTGAATATTTTTACTCGTACTCACTGATATTAAAACCACAAAGGTTATAGAATCGGTCAAACAGTGTGCAATAGCGTGGGAAACATGCCATACGGTGTGCGTGTTCTTGTGTTAACGCCAATTTTTTTCGTCTTCTGCTGAATTAGCGTCCGCCGCGGAAAAAAAACGTGTAAATTCAAAATCGTTCTTGCTTCCCCTGCGGTTTAACCCATTTTAAGCCAAAGTCTGTGGAATCGGGGGTAAATTTTGGCTTCTAACTTTAACCCTTCATTTTGAAAGAACTGTGTTATATTTCTTGTTCCGGATGCCTTCTATCTAGGGTATGTTTTAAAGGTAAATTTCAGAGACGTAAGAGTTTTTTGTTGTTTTAAAACCCTATCTAATAATTTGCTAATGTACAGTAAGTTTTTAAACACATCTAAATGCCCTATTATCAATCAAGAAGACCGAGGAAAAATAAATGTACTTGTGAACCAAATTGGGTTGATACGCAGAAAGGGGGGTTGTGGGGGGCGACGCCTACTAAAAAATTTTTTCAAGCACGGCCAAACAAACGATCACACAAAGAAGATTACCTACCCCCCCTACTTTTCAAGAATTTAAAACCGAGTGAAACAAATCGTGTCTACCGGCCAGCGGAGCAAGCCGAACAATTTTAACAAAATTGTTGTCGCCAAGGGCGCCCACAAAGGTCATTTTCCTAGATATGCAGGGCGCCCTGTGCGGCAATTCTACATCTACAAGGCGGCCCGGCTCCCTTTTGGTTTGTCAAAAATATGGGGGGGCGCGCCCGGGGGCGCCCCCCCCCCTCCTAAATCCGCGTATGATTAACCACCTATTAGAGATTCAATATGGCCTCCAATAACCAAATACAACAAAGCCTTATATCTGATATCTACTTTTGACCATTGAATATATAAAATATAAGTCAAATGGGCCTAATATGAAAAGCGTATGCTAAAAAGTTTGTGAATAATTTGTACAACTTTTTGGGTGAAAACCTTTATCCAGTCCGATAAAATGCCAAAAAGTTAAAAAAAAAAAAAAATAAAGTACATGATATAGTAACAAAACATTGATTACGGGTGTCATAACAATAATAATACCACCAGCGTTTGGCAAAAACGTATAAAATTTGACACCATATAAGTAGATTATTACAAATTGCAAATAAAGTTCAAATAGAAATTCCAGTTGAATTTTAGAAGGTTCCAGTCCTATGTTCATGCCATAGGTTTCATGGTTCTAAGTTTGAAATGATCAAGTAGATTGTTTTTCTGCTTTGTGGGTGCGGTCCCGTATCAGAATTTCCAGAGTAGAAAATATGCATTAATTTGGGCATCGTCAATGGTGTGATGATCACTGTTAAGTGAGCGGCAACCGGTTTGCCAGCTGCATTGCTTTGTTTGCATGATCAATTAATCTATCACATAGGTTTCCCGACACTGAAAACATCTTTTTCCAAACAGACCATATTTGGACGAAGTTAATGGCGCTTGAAAATTTATAACCACTTTTTTCATTTTTAAATCCACGGATTGTTGCTAAGCTTTCTTTATACAATAACCCTTTTTCCAAGCACATTCTTTGTTCATGTTTTTCTTTTGTTTTTTTTTGCGACAAAGACCATTTCTGATATTGAAAAGGTTAGTTTCATTATTAGAAATTGCCAAGATCTTGCCTCCTTCTTTCCCTGCCTGCTCTGCTGCTCCACCCCCCACCCCCATTTGTTGCTGTCTCTAAGACCATGAGGGACGGAAATGCGTCTTGCGCCTCCTCTTTTTGCATTTTAATAATTGAAACTTCCTAATCATTTCCCTTTTTCCGTCGGATGCTTTCAAAGGCAGCGGTTATTTCTATTGCGAAGTTCTGGCAAGTTTTGAATGGTGGTTCCTTCTAATGTTTCCCCTAGTGCGACGTCTATCGGAGTCCATCTGGGGTCTTGGCAACAGAATACCTGCTGCCTTTCGTGGGGAGCTCAGGCTGTTTGGTTGGTACTACCTGGGGGGCAAAGAGGCATTTAACTAGGGCTACCTCATACTATGACTACAACAAAATGTATGATGGCCATTCTGTACGTGTAGCTTAATGAGCTAGGGGCTCGCAAAAGATTATACCGTGGTCAAAATTCAAAAAGTGTTCCAATGTTTGTGTGAATCTCAATCCCAAAATGTTTCGTGAGATCATAAGGATTAAAAAAAATGTATGTTTGTGCTAGTCCCTGACTTCCCCTTAGAGTTATAAGCTGAAAACTGGTTATTGTAGTGCAAAGGTTACATTCAGCTTCTACAGGGTCAAATATTAAAAAACTCTCACACAATTTACATGGAAATGGTCTCATATTGTTTGTTATTGTTTTCCAATACAAACAAGGAATTATTTTGGACCCTCTGCAATGTGAAATTAAAGTTTTCCGCACCTCGTTCGTATACAAACCTATGGGGCTTCCTGGTTAATTTTTGGGTGTAACTTGGTAACTATACATTGTAACTTGTCCACACTATACCTTATTTTACTTGTTATTACCTTACAAATAATATGAGACCATTTCCACTGAAATTGAAGCCTTTTTTAAGGTATTTGACCCTGTCTAAGGCTTCATTTACCTTTGACCTACAATAACGGTTTTTCAGCTTATAACTCCATAGGGTAAAGTCAGAGATAGCACAAACTATACTTTTTTTAATCCTTTGCGATCATACGACATTTGGATGCAATTCACAACATGGAACCACTTTTCATTTTTACCCCTGTAATACAATCCTTTTCAAAACCCCTAGATTGCTTAATCCTACCCTACAGAATGGCCATCATGCACTTTTTCGGGTATGTCAATGTATGAGGTATCCCTGGGTATAAATGCCCTCTTTTGCCCCCCCCCCCCCCCCCTCCCCCGGTGGTACCATAAGGCTACTTCAGATGGTCCTGGCTCATCCACTACTTTGCAATCATCCGATGGCAAAGAATGATTGAAGTCAATTTATGGAAATAAGAAAAGAGAAATCAAGCCTGTCCTCCGTTAGAGGCAGCCCAACTTCCCCAAGTAGGGGAAGAGCAGCGCAGTAGAAGAATGAGGCAAAGATCTTGGAATTTCGATTCCTATAATGAAACTAAAACTTTTCATGTCCAAACTGACCTTTGTCGCAAACAAAAGAACCATGAACCAATTAATGAGCTTAGAGAATGTTTGTATTGTCTAAAAGACTAATGAAGAGTAACAATCCGTGATTAAATTAAAAAGTGGTTTTTTTTTACAAATTGGTCAATCGGCACCATACCTTAATTCATTATGCAAATCCTATAGAAAGACCTTTTCGGTGTCGGAAACTTAATAAAATGCACTTTTTACACGCGATGTTGGATTAATTGATGTCCCTTTTTTCTCTTCGTGAATAGAGGGCACTTTGAGGGTTTTCCTTTTTTTTTTGAGACACCTGTTATGTTAATTGGTCACAATGAATTTTTAAAGAGGCACTGCACTTTTCATGAAACAAGAGATGAAAGTTCGTTGTTTTGGTGAACGTTTGATTTTTTTGGCTTTCTACAAAAATGCTCTAGGGGTATTCTGGTCTTGTACCCAATCAAATTCCGATCACATAACAAACTGGTCTAGAAACTGTTGAAAAAACATATATCTAATAAAACCCAGTTTGATATTAGTTTATAACTAGAATTTCGCCGTTTCTCGTCTTTCTAGGTTTTCAGGTTTTGCTCGCTAGTTGGGGACTGGTTGTGGGGGAGGTCGGTAAATTGTGGGTTGCCAATGGGTTCATGTTGGCGGGGGTTGTGATGCTTCTGTTTAGAACCTTATCGGTCGCTCTTGATCCATTTGTTGATAACTGAGGTTTGCTGGAATTTGTATGCTGAATTGAAGCAGACGTTGTCCTGCCAATTGTTTTTAGATTGTGTGTGAATTGATGGCAAGAGGAATTGTATCCGTGTTGCTGTCCAGCGACTTGCAAGTTTTTTTAGATTGACTGTTAACTTGAATAGTTGGACGCAACTATCTTATCTATCTTCCATCAGTACAGCACTCATAGTAAGTAATTTTTGTAACTCGTGAAAAAGGTGCTTGTCACAGGAACAAAGATCAACAAAGTATGCACGAACAAAAGACTGGTGCAAGTTAAAAGAAGGTCCGTTTGGCTAGCCTAGCGGACTGTGCGTGGCTTAGGCTACTCCGGAAATCTCCATTGACTGAGCTGAACCCAGTTAAAGCTGGTAGGGGTGTTCCAGATACGATGAAACATTTGGAAAACAAAACTGTGCTGGTAAGGGATTCTACAGGGGTGCTGTTGTAGCTGTTGGTGGTGGCCCCTAGTTTGGTCTGATCTTACCACATGCAGGTTTTGTACTAGGTGATGGAATGCCCATAATTGAATCTGTAGTTTTCTTGACCATTGCTTGAATATGACGCCAGGTTTACATAATGAAATTTCCATTCGCGAACAATTCCTCGTTTTTGTTTTCTTTATATAAAAATTATATTCTTGTTTATTTTGATTTTTAATTTATAATGTAATATTGTTTATTCATAGTGGTTTTATTTTGTTTTTAATTCATGTAAAAATTCTATTTTTTATTATATTTAGTTTTTAGTTTACCTATTTAGTCATCTTAATTTTTTTATTTAATTTTTATTGCCACATTTACTTTTAATATATTTTGTATTTATTTGCAAAATTTTTGGTTTTAATTTTGTAATTGTATTTGTGTTTATGCTTTTGTTTTTTTTTACTGATTTAGTCATCTTTATTTGTGTTTAGTGTTAATATTTCTCTCCCTGGTTTTTATTTTCATTTTAAATGATTTATATTATACTATTTTTGTGTATACGGCTTTGAATTTTGATTATGTTTAAAATATTTTTTAGTATCCTCCTGTAATTTGGATTTTCTTACCATTTTGCTTTTATTTTTGTAATATTTTGTCGTTTTCTTTATTTTTTGGATGTTGTAACTGATTTTTAAAAAATTTATTGGTTCCATTTATTCATTTTATATTCTATTCCTTTTTGGGAAGGAAAGCTATATAAAAATATCTGTAACTTTTATTTTTATTACTTCTTTTTTATTTTAACGATTTATTTTAATGATATTCTAAGACTACTGTACACGGATTTGATTTGGTTTTTAAATTTTTAAAATTATTGTTATTTAGTTTCTCATCCGTATTATTATTTTTTGTTTTCTTTATTTTTTATTTTTAATTTGTACTGATCTTTTTCTTTATTACTTCCCATTTGTTATTTTATTCTTTTTATTTGTTTTTTAATTTTCTTTTGTTATGCTTTTAGGTCCTATATGTATGACTTTTGTGATGGTCAGATGCGAAAAAAACATCTCTGTTACACCCCCAACAATAAAAATTTCTTATAGACAATACAATTAACGAATAACCCCCCCCCCCCCAAAAAAAAGCCCAAAGTGAATTCGAACCCATACCACCAGATCTATTTTAATAAATCAATGGACAGAGGGACAGAGCCCAGAGCCATGAGGTAAGGTAAATGTTTTAGGCGCTAATTAGCTGCGTAATGTTTCGCTAGTGTTACGGGCGCTGCAACAATGATATTCATTGTTATTTCGTCAAAGCTCTTCCAGTAACCCCCCGCGATTTCGCTTGACACGTCATAGCCCGGGCGTAATATGGAGTCTCCATTAGATTGACCTCGAACTACCCGCTAGAAATACCACGGTGTACTTACCAACTCCCTACGTTCCACATGCCTGAGGGGAATCGGGGATCAACCGTCACCGTTTGTCCTTTTTTTGGGGCAGCAATATTATTTTCACTACACATAACGCATTTTAAACAAAATCCGTCTCTAGAAAGCGCACTTTTCAGATACATCTTTAAAGCAGTGATAGCGGATCTCGTACAACTTCAATCCAGTAAACAAAACCAAACGTCCATTTAAATAAAAACAACAAATTTTTTACAAAAAAACACAGTGTCTTACCTAAAAAAACTTAAGCTAAAGAATTACACCGACATTTTCTAGGGGGTCAACAACACATGACAGTAAATTTGCACGTACCATTTTCACCGTCCGAATTGAACGCCATTTACGGAGATCCGCAAACCAAAAACGGCCCCAAAATGGCCCGAGTAAAAGTAATTATACTTTCGCTACGCGACCGATAATGAATCTGTAGCCTGTACTATAATCACTGTGTGAATAACTAAGTTCAAATTGGCATTCTTCACAGTATCCTATGGTACTGTTAACTACACAACTGTTTACTACTCAAAATAAATATCCCCATTAATCTCAAACTTTGGAATGGGAGCCATATATTATAGGGGACTAGTCTTATTAGTTGTTAAACCAAAGTTTTAAATCCGGTTTTGTCCCCGTCAACAGGGGTGGCCGGATACACCTCACACTCGCATATTGTGTGAGGATTATTGAGCAAAAGATAATTGACCGGATGCCCTTCCTGACGTCAATCCACAGTTTTCGGCTGGGCCTAGCCTTGGCAACCCAGCCCATCAACAATGTCAGCATGTGCTGGATGTGCCGCCCAATCTCTCATTCCAGAGCTGACGCCCTTGTAGGTAGATTTTCTTTTTATTTACAGTGGTTACCAGCTACCCTCCTCATCAGATTTCTTAGAAAATCGATGGGGGTGACGGTTTAGCCGCCGACCGCTCGGCCCTGGGACAGGTAGTACTGGTTACCAGGATACCGGTAGCAGGCCCTAAACTGGAAACCTTAGTAGAATATTGTTGAATTTATAAAAAAAAAATAAAAAAATACTATTTCAAAAAATCTCTGAATCAACCTTTTAATTGTATGTCTTAAAAAAATTTTTTGTTGGAAAGACATGGACTTAGCTGAGTCCTGTCAATTTCTGAAATACACCATTTATGTTTTTATTGGAGGTAACAGATGAGATGTTGTGCTCACATAAGTTGAGTTTTGGGAACTAAATCAGTCAGATGCCAATATAGCTTTACAAGTTTTTTGTGAATTGGGATTGTAAATGATTTGATCTATTTGGAAGTATGTGTATTTATGTATTCAGATGAAACATTCAGCTAACTTTGCTTTGTGAAGATTATGAAGATGGCACTGTGATGATGATAGCACTGTGAAATAGACCTGGACAAGAAAATACCTCAAAAAAAAAAAAAAAAAAAATCCAGATAAATCGTACACAAGCCCGTGAACACGGACGTCAAGCAGACAGATAGCATGACAGACAGACAGACAGACAGACAGACAGACAGACAGACAGACAGACAGACAGACAGACAGACAGACAGACAGACAGACAGAAAAGTGATTACTAAGTCTCTGCCGAACAAAGTTCAGGCGAGACAAAAATACATATTTCAAAATCTCTGAATCAACCTTTTAATTGTATGTCTTAAAAAAAATTTTGTTGGAAAGACATGGACTTAGCTGAGTCCTGTCAATTTCTGAAATACAACCATTTATGTTTATTGGAGGTAACAGATGAGATGTTGTGCTCACATAAGTTGAGTTTTGGGAACTAAATCAGTCAGATGCCAATATAGCTTTACAAGTTTGTTGTGAATTGGGATTGTAAATGATTTGATCTATTTGGAAGTATGTGTATTTATGTATTCAGATGAAACATTCAGCTAACTTTGCTTTGTGAAGATTATGAAGATGGCACTGTGATGATGATAGCACTGTGAAATAGACCTGGACAAGAAAATACCTCTGTCACTTTTATTCCCTGATTCTTGCGTGTCAAATGGATTGGTCCCATCCAGTATGTCTTGCTTCAAGTCTTCATCAAATGGGTTACTATTATGTGACATAGCTGTAGGAGCTTGCTCCTCAACACACGATTCATCAAGTGTGACACCTTCAAGACTAAGAATTCGCTTGGGAACATTTGCTTGGACTGTGATCCTCTGAGAGTTCAATTTAGCTGTGGCAGTGGTTTGCTTATCTTCAGTGAAGTCTTCAGCAAAGGGGTTTGTATCATCAACAAATGGGTTGTTTTCATCTTCAAAAAGGGTTTGTGTCATTGCCAAAAGGATTTGTGTCATTGTCAAAATGGTGTGTGTCACTGCCAAATGGGTGCGTGTCTTCTGCAAAAGGATTTGTATCATCTGTAAAAGTATTTGCATCATCTGCAAAAGGATTTGTTTCACTGGTAGAGATGTTATCGGTGCTTTCAAAGAAGGGGTTTCCATCTTCCCAAGCTTTGACTTCAGGTGCTGAATGAACTTCATCATTTCTTTTTACTTCTTTACTTATTTGTGGGTCAGCAGTTTCTTCTATGTCATCGGTGAAGGGATTCAATTCACATGCTACAGCTGACAGAGTAGTAGCATCTATCATTGACAGTGACTTCACTTCATCCACAAATCATGTGCACAATGGGTTGGTAATCTCATGGATTCTGGAATTTGTTGATAAACACCTTGGGTTCTTTTCACTTCTCCATCATCGAATGGATTCTTGCTATCTCAGGATCACAACTTTTTCTATCAACAAACAGTATCTGCTTCAGATACTGCTACATCTTTTGGCATGCTCTTTTTTCACAGATGAGTTGACCACTTTCTACCATCTTCTACATGAGCTCCTGATTTAGACTGTGTAATTCTTTGACCACTATCATTGTCATCATTGATTATTGAAAATCTTGGCAGGTTTGGTGTAGAGCAGCATTTGCTTTGTGGATTTGAATTTTCCTGAGCGCTTCAGGAAGATTACTTCTAAGCTTATAAGCTGTATGTACTGTCATTACACAACACGAACATACTTCAATGGAATTCTCTTAAAGACATAGCCTTCCTCAAAATGGAAAGAAAATTAAAAACAAATCTGTTTTATGCATAAAGGTGGGTTAGAATTGAAGATCTGAATTTTGACTACAGTGGGATTAAAATTCTTGAGACAGGAGAACGCCACACCTCATATAAGTGCAAAAAGAGGTTCGGCGCGTTCTTCAACCAATTGCGCATCGCGAATGAGGTGCGATGTTCTTCCTGGCTCACGCAGTCAACACTCGCGTGTGTTCGATTCTGTCCAACAAATTATTAATCAGACTGTAAGTACAAAATAAACAAAAAACAGAAAGCAAAAAAAGCATAAAAACCAAAAACAATTGAATCAACAAATTACAAAAACATGATACAGTTTCAAATAGGTCATTTGATTGAAAGTAGACATAAATTTTTTTGATCTGTGGTCGTATTAATTTCTTTGTCCAGAGATGCCTGCACGCATATTTAAATACATGTGACTTTAGTTTTGGGTTTTACTAGAATGATTAATTTCCATCTTTCCTCAAAGATGCCATTGCTTGATAATGTTGAAAAACAAAGCAAAAACAAAAGCACCAATGATGCTTTGGCTCACATAGCATTAGCAAACACATATCTGACCACTTGAGTATAAGACACAGTGTTTATTTTTGCAAAATTCAATGCTGCAGTAAAGCTTATGCTTTTGAGTAATTCTTAAGTACTGCGAGGGTTATAATTTTCATTCTGGGTAATGACCCCAAATAACCTTTTGATGGCTTTTACCAAGCATTAAAATTTATATTTCAACTTTATTGGATGGATGGATGGATGGATGGAGAGATGGATGGATGGGAAGATGGAGAGATGGATGGATGGGGAGATGGAGAGATGGATGGATGGAGAGATGGATGGATGGAGAGATGGATGGATAGAGAGATGGATGGATGGAGAGATGGATGGATAGAGAGATGGGTGGATGGAGAGATGGATGGATAGAGAGATGGATGGATGGAGAGATGGATGGATAGAGAGATGAAGGATGGGGGGGGGTAAGGGGGGTCCAACCCCCCCCCCGGTTTAGTGGAAGGGTGGGTTTGGGACGAGGATGGATGGATAGAGAGATGAATGGATGGAGAGATGGATGGATAGAGAGATGGATGGATAGAGAGATGGATGGATGGAGAGATGGATGGATAGAGAGATGAATGGATGGAGAGATGGATGGATAGAGGATGGATGGAGAGAGATGGAGGATAGAGAGAGGGGGATGAGAGATGGGGCTGGAGAGGTGGATGGATAGATAGATGGATGATGGAGAGATGGATGGATAGAGAGATGGATGGATAGGAGAATGGGTGGGATGGAGGAGAGGATGGATAGAGAGATGAATGGATGGAGAGATGATGGATAGAGAGAGAGGATAGAGAGCTGGATGATAGAGAGAGTGATGGATAGAGGAGGATGGATGGATGGAGAGATGGATGGAGAGTGGATGGATAGAGAGATGATGGATAGAGAGATGGATGGATAGAGATATGGTGGATGAGCGATGGATGGATGGATAGAAGGATGGATAGAGAGATGGAGGGATGGAGGATGGATGGATACGAGATGATGGAGGATGGAGAGGATGGATGGGATGTGATGAGCTGGAGGGATGGGAGATGGATGGATAGAGAGATGGGTGGGGTGGATAGAGAGATGGATGGATAGAGAGAAGAGATTGATGGATGGAGAGATGGAGAGATAAAGTGATGAATAGAGATAGACAGGGAGACACAATGATCACATATGCTATTTAGCTAGCTCTATGAGCAAAAAATGTGTCGCCTGCAGCGCGGTTTGGTTGTAATGATAGGTCTCATAGGACATTGGCATGTGCACTTTTAGACTGCATCAACAAATGATGGATCGAATGTTGCACCTATGACTCAAGTTTGTTCCAATGAACTTCAATTCATTAGGTCAATTTGAAATGTTCAGCCTTTCTTAAACTTGACCTCACATGACCTTTGAAATTGGGACTCCCCTCCCCCTGGACCTTTGACTCAAACAAAGAAGGATCCAATGTTGCAAACATATGACTCAAGTTTGGTTCCATTGAACTTCAACTTTTCAATTTAGTTCAATTTTACATTTCAACCTCATCGTAGAACTTGACCTCACTATGACCTTTGACCTGGATATGTTGAGACTTTGACCTCATCAGCAAATGCAGGATCCCATGTGATTCTATGAAACAAGTTTGGTTAAAATCCATTGAAGTATGCGGATATTACAGGCAAATTATACCCTTTTCACAACAACAACAGGACCTCAACGGACATCAACAACAGACTACAGTGGACAAAGTGATCCCTAGGGGTCTTCCTGCCTTAAGGGAGGCGACACAAAAAATCAATCAACATCCAATACAGGACTCAAGTAATGTTTGGACACACAGAAGGAGGATACAGCCTTCAGTGTCTCTTGATTAAATCAGATGACCTATTTGTATTCAATACATCACTATGACCTGGGTCACACGAACAACGACGTCGCATTTACTACAATAAATTCAATGTCGTACTTAATTACGACATTGGATTATCACCATCATCAAATGGGGTCACATGAATTACGACATCACATTAACTACAATGTCGTAATTAACTACGAGATGGGATTATTACATTCATCTCACTGTATTTCATATAGCAGTTATACATGATTACAACGACGACATGCGGTCATACAGGTTTTTACTGCAGAACTTAATCCTCTACTACAATAATTCCAACTCAACGACGGAAATTCTCATCGTTCACTTTTTCTAATGCGACGACGACATTATTGTAATAAGTTCCGGTCACACGAATTACGACAGCAAAATTTATTGTAGTAAATGCGATGTCGTCGTTCGTGTGACCCCGGCCTATGTTTGTGCTGTCACCATGCCAATGATTCACACAATGTTTTAAGTTGCTAAAACATCTAACCATGCATGTCTGTGTAAGCACCCATGGTTACAGTGAAATCCAATGCCTTCCCGCTCTTAATTATTAAAAAAAACGCTTTCACCAAAAAGCCTAAATGCAGCCAATCTTGATGAATGAATAAACATCAATTTTTTTTTAAACATATTTCAAAAAAATATTTTGATAAAAAAATGTCAAAATTCTACCATTTTCCCACCAAAACCCCAAGTACAATACCTGTTTCATGGCCTCCTCTCCAATCCAATCAGAGTGTTTGCGTATACTTTCCAGGAAGTCCTTGAGATCAGACATTGATGCTTCTTTTATTCCTTCCCTAAGTTTAGGAATGTTGTCTGCCATCTCCTCACAAAATCTATACCGCTTCACTCTCGGTAAGTATGTGTGTTCTAGTTGCTCTAGTGTCTTCAGTGCTGGATAATATCTACAAAAGGAACAATTCTTAGTTTCATCCACTCAGTAACAAAAGATGAAGTAATATACAGATTACTATACCTTGTTTGGTATAATGTTCATGCCTTTTTAATCTACCATTTGGATAGTCTAAGGCCAGAGTCACACGAGAAAATTGTCGTAATAACTCGGTTGTGACATGATTGTAATAAGTCAACGACGACTGTGGTCACACTTATCATTTATTGTAATAATGTTGCATTAATTTGAGTCATACGCACACATTAATCAATTACAAGGTTGTCGTATACTGGTGTCAATCATTTCACGTTGCGATGGTAACAGTCGAGGTTCATCGGGTCATAGTTGTTTGGCGGCAATTCCATTGGCAAAAACATCAACGCGATTGTTAAATAAAGGAAAGCACACGCTCCTCTTACAGTGTGAGTCAAAAAAAATCCTACATTCAGAATAAAAAATAATTAAAATAGTTAAGAATTATTTTTAGTCCGAATGTTTGCTTTGGTTATAAAGAGGGATAAACAGGCTTTCAGAAAACGTTTATTTGGTGTCATTTTGACTTTGGAGGAAGAAGTTATGCCTATTTTGCTGAGAGACTTAAAAATCCTGTTTGGCCGATTTTGACCCAAACAAAGATGCATCGTTTACATAGAGTAGCATGGTCTTCAGCAGTGATTTGAGTAAAAACATTTAACACCAAATTATTGTTAAACAATAGAAGGTGGGAGAATAATTGAAGGATTATAAAATAATATCCCGGAGATTACAAAAGAAAATGCCGAGTGAAAAAATGTTCAATTTCCCAAATAAGAAAGTCATAGCTGGTGTAAGACCACAGTTACTTTGGTTCAGCAAGAGTTTCCATGTTTTTAACCTACAACAAAACTTGGGAGCTAAAGTGAAACCATAGAAGGTTTTGTATTCCACTTTTAATTCCAATTTTTTTACAGAAAACTTCAGCTTTATAGTTCTTCTCGCAATTTATGGAGGCTGAGTATACTGTATTTTTGCAAAATAATTTACCTTAGACTTAGAGATGTAAAACAAACATCTCTGAGCAGTTTCATTATGTTCATGAACTGAAACATTGATATGGAGTGATTTTCAATAACTGACTTGTTATGATTGAACAATGGTGATTTAATTTGTTGAAGATATTTTACTTATTATTATGTTACACAATAGACCATTTTATTCAAACTGATATGTTTTTGTCGAGAAGAAATCGATACCATCTGAAACGGCATGTGTTAATTGTCTTTGCTATAATAAATTATGATATACGTCGGTGTCAATCTCTCCGCATTGTGTGGCTAAAATCGGCCAACAGACACAGACATTGACATAGTTTCTGAACCCAAAGTCCGAAAGACACCAAATAAAAATCTTCTGATAGCCTGTTTATCCCTGTAAACAACCAAAGCAAACATTCAAGCAAAAATAACGTTTAACCTTTGAAGAAAAATTCTTTCCTGAATGTAGGGTTTTTATTGACTCACACTGTATACCAACCCTCAGGTTCAACTTCGAGATGCAAACATGGAAAGGGATGCCTTTATCACTTCTTTTTCCTTTTTTCTTCATAAATTTATATATTCCATCTCTGATTCCATTGAGAAATTGGTTCTTTCACTGTGTTAATTCCTATGACAACAGCTGAGAATGTCATGTTACTTCCGGGTTCGCTTTTCTCATTACCGAATCACATGTCACCACGGTACTTAACATCCGCCTTAGTCGCGCATATTTCAGATCGATGATCAAAATTAAAATTATTAAATTTAAATTCAGATTTAAAATAGACAAATTTAGAACTAAGACAGGTGTGTGATTAGGAACATGTAAATCCCTATAACATTTCAGCTTATTTATTACATCTGAGTGAACATGTGGGAACGAATTAGATGGTGAACCGTGCAAGTTCACACCAGGGAATATGCGAGACGTAAATGAGACGATTGGAAAATACTGGGAAAAATATACAAATGCCTACAGATACCGATTTCATTTATGCCTATTGTGGTGAACTATTTTTTTGGTAAATGTAATTAGTGAAAAAAAAATCCCCGACTCGATTCAATCAGAGAAGATGTCAGGAATCTTCTCTGATTCAATTTAGCGATACAGTAGTTCAAGTTGACTTGTGCCAGGGACCAGGGCAGAGGGACCAGGGTATATGCGTTGCTATATGGTCACAATTTCCAGGAAGGTGGAGCAGGGCGAAGGGAAGGTCACCCTCATGGTCGATGGAATTTTTGCATACAACGACGACAATGGGGTCACACACGCTTTTTTTTTGCAAATTTATTACAATTGTATCCCAATAAATGCGACACAATTATGACAATTTTCATCGTTGACAGACTACGACACGATTACAAAACGCCGAAGAAAATTTGCGGTCACACGTACCAAATATTGTAGTATATACTACAATAAATTGGCATGTCGTAATTCGTGACCCCGGCCTAAAGGCTTGTTGATACCTTACTGCACTGTGTGGTGCATTGCCCCAAAAAAATAGTTGGTTACCTAGCTCTGTTCAATTCAAGAAGGTCACCACAAATCAATACAGGTTACAACTTAAGTAGCCTGTGTGAGGTCTTAATCTTGTAGCAAATTATGGTTGAAAATAAGCACTCTAGAGCAATGCAAATTGCCACCGGGCTAGTAAAATAAATGTAACATTGTGCAGAGCAGTTTACAGTACTACACTGCACAGTGTAGCCAAATATGAACCAGCCATAAACCTCACACCCAGGGCTGGAAAAAATGCCTAATTTCCCAGGAACACAATCAAAATTCCCTCCAAGATTGCAAAAATTTCCCTTTAATTCTTATGCATTTCTTTATTTACAGGCTGTCCCAAAAAAATGTTAACACTCGGAATTACGACATTTTGATAAAAAGAAAAGTATGCATGGGCCTCTGTTTGGTATCCCTTTAAAGCCAATAAAATAAGCTTTAATATGCCATTTATTTTATTCCAATCCGATACGTACACCAAAAGATTATGAGAGGGCAAAATCAACTTGGTCCGATTTCTGCCTTAGAACACTTGGAATGCATGGTGCAACATGAATATACCACTTGGCTTTCATAGCAAAAACATCTTATTGACAATCTTATAAAAAGAAAACAAATATATTTGCAGTGTTTTTCTGATTTAAGAAAGACCTACGAGCTTCCTGCCACAGTGTTTACCAAAACGTCATCGGTGGATCTACCACAACTGCTTTTCTAAACAAGAGAAATGTTGACTGAGTTCTTGATATTCTGGTACGTGGATCGGTATGGCCTGCCAACTGGTGTCTTTATCCAATTCTGTCTGCTTCATTAGTCCACATAGGTTATATCCGAATTTTCTCTTTCTTTTTTTGTTTACTTTCGTACTTTTGTTGTTTATTCTGCCGAGAATCATAGATTTTCTTGGGAATCCAATAAAAAGTGTCTGATGTTTGGTTTAATTGGTTTAGTTTAACATTCTGGGTAATTCCTTGAGCCATCATAGGGCTAACTTGTTAATTGAAAGTGAAACTGACTGATTAATATTTGAAAAATTATGACAAAGTATTGCTGTCATAAGACAATGATCACCACGTTGTTGACATAATTAAGTTCAAAATGCATTGTCATTATCTTCAATAGCTTCAAAGGTTCAATACCAATCAAAACGCAGTCAACAAAACCCAATTTTGAGTATGTTACAAGATCATATTTTCCACACGATATTACAAATGTAACCACTGCAAATTCGGACCAATCCGAATTTGTACTTTCCTTTTGACGAATCATATCTTATGTTCTACAGATCACATTGAAATGAAATAAACGGCCAATGAAAAGCTTTTAGTTAGCTTTAAGTTTAAGAACATACCAAACAAAGACCCATGCCTACCCCTAATGCCACCCTGATTAGCACATGTATATAAGTACTGTCACATCATCTGTATCTAACAGCAGAAAGCAAAAAACAAATATGTTGGGAAAAACTCACCTTGCCCCTCTACCAACATCCCACTTCCCCCTACCAACATCCCACCTTCCTCCATATCCAACATCCCACCTTCCCCCTTACAACAGCCCACCTTCCCCTCTACCAAACCCACCTTACCCCTCTTCTAAACATCCCACCTTCCCCCGACCAACCCATCCCCAACTTCCCCTCCCCAAAACAAACCCATCTACGGAGGGTCGCCCGGTTCTGAATCCGGCCAAAGCGCCATTAGGATTTTTTTTCACACTACCGGGTGCGGCCATCTCCAGGGAAGATTAAAAAATACTCATCCTTGTATACCGGAGAACTAAGTAGTTAAATTTCCAAAACAAAATAAAATTGTATATGAAAATTATACTGTTCTGATGCTAATCCGCTAGGAAAGCGATTAACACCTTCCAAACCTAAGAACTATTAGACAATATCTATCGTCCTCATGCAAACCAGCTTGTTAGCTCAGGCGGGAAGAGCGCCGTGCTTGTAATCCGGAGGCGTCGCGGTTCGATCTGGCCAAGCGCATAGGGGTTTTTTCAACAACTACCGTGCGCTGGCCATCTCCAGGGAAAGAGTAATAAAATACCAGACTTGTCTAACCTGGAGAACTAAGTAGTAAATTTCCAACCCCCATCTACCTCTCTCCTCCAATATCCCACGCAACCCTCCCACCATCCTATGTACCCACCCCAACCTCCCACCTGCCCTTACCCGGGCCCTCATAGATTCCCCTCATCTCCCCTCCCCAAAGATAGCCCCGCCGGAAACAGTCCTAACTCCCACCCATGCACCAACACACGAATCCTATAACACCATAAGTCTCTTAACACAACCTGGTCTAACAGTCAACACCCTTATCGTTCCCCCACTCATTTGTAAACACCCTATCGACCCATCTCCTACCCATTCCTACTTAGTCCCAACAACCCACCTCCAAGTCCCAAAAACCTCTTAGTGTATTTCATGTCTATGACCATAATGACTATGGAAGGGCATGTCCATGATGGTGATGTATGAGTTTGAAGATTTGGATTTATTATTGTGCCACCACCATAGGAAATCTGCAGCCTCAACGGAATAATAATGCATGTTGAAGGATATGGGTTGCAGAATAATGAATTTATCCCGATTATTTGATTTTGGGACACAAAGTAAAACGTCTAACCTTACATTTTGTACTGTTGATTTAATACACTCAGAAAAAAAAGAAAGTCCCCCTCTGATACTTTTTGACATAACTCGAAAAGTATTTAACTTATTTTTATTATTCAAAAACTGATGGATGCGCAAATTTCTTATGCACAAAATGACAATTTACTTTTGCCCGATAGACATCGTTTTTACCTTGAAATCGTCCATTTTATGAAATTTCTTGCATTTCATGCAAGAAAAAAAGTTGCACTTTTGTCTGCAAAATCAATTTCACACATAAAAGTGAAAAGGTACTCATTGCTTTCTGGTCATAAAACAACATTTATTGCTCCATTTCAAAAGCTTATCAACTCAGCAAGGAAGCAAGCTGTTCAATGTTCAATAATGGGTAGGTCCACCATCCTTCTCAATGACTTCAAGACACCTTTTGCGCATACTGTTGACCAAAGTGCGTATACGGTGCTGATATAAGTTGGCCCAAAACCTGCAAAGATGTGTTGTCTTTAATTTTCCTGTCGGCTTCATTCTTGATGTCATCCCACAGGTTCTCAATTGGATTGCAATCAGGGGATCTTGCTGGCCATTCCATGCACTCAATCCCGTTGTCTTCCAGATACCGGTTGGTGACATGAGCATGGCGAGGTGTTGCGTTATCATCCATAAAGATGAACTCATTACCGATTGCTGCGGCATATGGCACAACATGTGGTTGCAACACCTCATCAACATATCAACGGGCAGTCAAGCGACCTGGAATAGAGACAAGGTCTGTTTTTCCATCGGTACTGACTCCACCCCACACCATCACACTTCCGGCTTGGTCGGGCTCTACTTCCTGAATGTAGTCGCTGTTCTGCTGCTCCCCTTCTCTTCGCCATACCCTCACTCTTCCATCTATCCTTTTCAAGTAGAATCGGCATTCATCGCTAAAGAGGACATTTGCCCAATTACGCCTGTTCCATCTCCTGTGTCTTCGTGCGAAGCGGACTCTACGCGCAGCCCTTTTCTTTTCAATGTGATTATGTAACAACACACGGACAGAGCAACAGCAGTAGTATTCACCTGCTCAACAAATTGTGAATGAAATGTTTAACCATACACACTTGGAAATCAAACTTCTACGTTTCAGGAAAAATAGTGCAACTTTTTTTCTTGCATGAAATTTCATAAAATGGACGATTTCATGGTAAAAATGATGTCTATCAGGCAAAAGTAAATTGTCATTTTGTGCGTAAGAAATTTGCACATCCATGAGTTTTTGAATAATAAAAATAAGTTAAATACTTTTCGAGTTACGTCAAAAAGTATCAGAGGGGGACTTTCTTTTTTTGCTGAGTGTAGTAACCTGGGGTTCGTCCCCCAAACTTGTGTGTAATCCTATATGCATATGTCCTACATAAAACCTTTTCATGCCAGTTACACAGTGCTTTGGACAAATTAGTCCACTCGGGCAAGACAATCACGACTGAATTCGGGAACGGACCCCTGTACAGTGAAAACTGGTAGTGCCTAGTGAAAGTGTTCTTTACTAACTAAGGCAATGGAGCAACCAATGTTGTCAAACGTCTCTGAACATTACATGAACCGACCAAGAATGAACCATAGTACTGACTAAGCAGGTGTGAAGATTTGAGGGGTGGGTTGGGGGAGGTCAAAATTGGTGTGAGCCCAAACTAAAAGCAATAAAAGTACCACCTCCTACCCACCAACAGAGGTACATGTATCCTATATATTTGTTTTCAATAAATTGATTTGAGGAAGTTTGCTGTGAATTTGTATCAATTTACAAAAACATAACCACCGTGGTCTTTGGACATTAAATGTTGTCTGTCTCCCGTTGTGATGGGTCCAAGGTTGAAATAATCACACCAAGGTCAACAGGTCACATGCGGTCCACCAAGGTAACACGAGGGCACAAAGTTCACACGAGGTCACTGGGATCACTAGGTCACATTATGTCACAAGTTGCATGAGGTCACAAGGTCACCCCGATGCAACCCTACCATACCCTCCCCGACGCACACCCACCTTCCCACCTCGACGAAGCCTAACCCAACCCCTCCCCGATTCACAAGACTTGTAAATAGGCACAGGGACATGAGTCAACAGTGTCCCATGAGGCCACCATGGTCCATGAGTCACCATGGTCACATGGGGTTACAAAGTCACATGGGGTCACAAATGTCACATTGGGGGGTCATGAAAGGTCATATGGGGTCATGAAGGTCACATGGGCTCACAAAGGTCACATGGGGTCAGGAATGTCACCTGGGTCACCCACCCTACCCCTCTCCAATTTACCCCATCCCCCACCCTCCGTGAATGCCCCCCACCCTGCCCCAACCCCACCACCTTTCCTCTTTCCCCCCTCACCACCCCACCTGCCCCTCCCCAACCCCCCACTCTTCCCCATCCAACCCCCACTCTCCCCCATCCAACCCCACTCTTCCCCTTCCAACACCCCACTCTTCCCCTATCCAACAACCCTCCCTTCCCCCTATCCAACACCCCACTCTTCCCCCTTCCACACCCCACTCTCCCTCCTATCCAACACCCCACCCTCCCCTCCATATATTTCACAACAAGATGTATAGCATTATAGTTTTTCATGTTAGCAAATGACTTTCCGATATACCATCTACTCTTAGCATACAGGATTAGGCATATTAGCTCATTTACATACCTAAAAAACCTTTGTATCAGGAACTTTCAGTGGCAAAGAAGGATGCACCCCATAAGGGGTTTTTGTTGCCATTTAAGAATGTTGCATATCCAGTGATATCTGATGTACCATTTCAACAAATGCGATTATGCTGATTTTTCAATATTAATTATCTATTTGCATATGTTAATTTTGCTCGAAATAGACCCAACATCTAATCATATCAGGTCGACAACTCTTGACCTCGCTTCCTTCCATCATTATCGCCTTAAACGGAACTACCAGTAACTTGTGGCCTAGACAAGCTTTTGCAGGAAAGTGTTAACATTTTGATCGGCCAAAGGTCACCACCAAAGGCATCAACATGACACCTCACCCGCACCACCGTGACACATAGCACGATTCGTTATACATAATGCATCTTCTGTCCAAGGCTAATTATTGTGTCTTTTACATAGCTGCTTTGCCTTAGGCTGCACAGAAGTCGGTCGGTCGCGTCCGGAAAATTTTTTTATTTTGAGCATAAATGTTGGAGTTATCAATTTTTAATATAATTTTCTCCCCATTCCAATTTCCTTAATATATTTCTTGCTTACACATTCAAAAATTTACTCGGAAACAAACGCAATATTTTGCGCAGCCTTATATTCGAACAGGCGGCCTATAGCTATAGTAAAAAATTAAATGATAAAATCTAAGTGAAATGATAAGGCCCAAAGTTTTGCCACCACTGTGAAGAATCGATGAATCGTGCTAACACCACCACACCCACACCACAACACACACCCTCACAGATACACCGATGTACGACAAGAATCCTTATGTGCCTCTGCAGTTCTTGTAACGACACAAAAAAGCTTCATTAGTGACAAAAACATCATGACATGGACAAGGGCAGGAGTGATGTGTTTGTACATGAACAACTATGAATGTATAATTTACAAATCAATGATCAATCCAATCTGTAGAGTACTTGTTGAAGCTGAAAGCTGCCCCCATCATCGTGCCACCACTGTTGTATTTTAATGATTCGCTAAGCTATAACTCTTGCAACATCCTAATGCTAAACTCTCTGTACAATCACTCATTGCAATGTTGACTGGGTGGTTTCTAATGACAACCCCCGTGCATAACAGACGGTATTTTGCGTGAAATCCACCAAACACATTGTGCTCAGAATAATTGTTTTCATCCTAATCAAAATTGTCCATTTGTTTTTTCGAAAAAGACATCTAGTTTCAGCTACGTAAACTCTGGTGTACGATCCAATACTAGTATGTCCAACTTAAAATTGAATTGGTTGAAACTTGAACGTTTCACCACCGCCAAACCATACATACGACGCCTGTAAAGGTCTCCCTGTAACAGATCAAGATAGGTTTTTGATGCCGCAGCCTGACCTGGCCCGCCAAGGGCAACATATTTTTTATCAACAAGGTCACGTAATATTGCAATCGACTCTCATTGGTGGAACTGGGGCCAAGTTCAGAAACAACAAGATCACATGGTTGTAATCGACAAATTGATTGGTGCAACCCTCCTCATGACTACGGCAGGGTTCCCGTTAAGGTGCGTCATTGCGTCCATGACTCACTTTTTATAAGTCGGACGCACTATTCTGACTCCTCAGCAAGCCCTCACGTCCGTCTGGACACGCAGAAATTCACAGTACATTCACATTTAATACATGACTTTTCACTTCTACCTGCTCAGTATTTTACTCTCAAGACTTCAAGTTAAAAAGATTGTTCTCCCCTAGGTATAACAATACCTGACCAATGTCAATGAGCAACCTCCTCGACCAATGCAACCCATTTTATGATTGCAATAAATTCGGGAAACCCCAGATAGACCTGTTGCCATGGTTGCAGTGCCGGCTTCTTCCTTGGAGATCGATGTAATGTAAACAGAGCGGCAAACATCAAAACATTTGGATGATTGACAAGTTTCATTTCAACCTCTGTCAAGATCATAACGATTAAAACTAATTAATATAATACTCGGTCTCGGACCGCTGTTGTCGCCTGCCGGCGCGGTTTGTGAATGATAGGACTAAATGACCTTTTGCCCTTGATGTGCCTCTTTGACCTTGATATGTGACCTTCGACCTCATAAACAAATGAGGGTTTTGATTTCCATTTGAACTTCACTTTTCAAATGAGTCAATTTTACATTTTCAGCCTATGTTTAACAACTTGACTTCACATGACCTTTGACCTTGGTATGTGACCTTTGACCTCATCACTGTTGCAACCTATGATTCAAAGGGTACACACCCTATTTACCCTTTTTGGCGGCCACTTCCGGCAAAATTATCACAGCAATAGTCCGTACTTCACGAGGAAAGTCCGTGTTATTTATACTATTTGAGCACATTTTTGCATAATTTGGTCTCTACCGATTTATGGAAAGTGTGCTGATATTCCTGAAAGCAAATGATGTTGATTTAAGCTTATTTTGCTTTTACCTGTCGGGATTAACACACACATGCGTTTCCCGGTTTCGGGCGAAAATTTAGTAATCGAATTACTACCTCCGAGAAATCGAAATATTGCAAATTATATACGAATAGTTGTGATCAATTTGGATATGTTTATAAAAGAAAAGTCTTGCGAACAACCTGTGCAACTCTCATTTTCTTAAACGCAAGGTAACTCGAGATACAGGCCCAGAAAAGACATGAATTTTCTATACAAAGTCTATGGGGAGCGTAATAGTGGGTGCCACCCTCAAGTTTGGTTCCAATTGAACTTTCTTTTCCAAATAAGGGCAATTTTACATTTCCAGCCGATTTTAAAATTGACACTCACATGACCTTTGACCGTGGTATATGACCTTTGTCCCCATCAACAAATGGGGGATGGCATGTTGCACATGTGACCCCAAGTTTGGTTAAATCCATCCAAAGTATGTGGATATTACAGGCAAATGTTTAACCCTTTTTCACAAACAGACATAAAACTAACACAACAACAGACATCAACAAACACAGTGGACAAAAGGTGATCCCTATGGTCTTCCTGTCTTAGGGCAGGCGACACCAAAAAATAACATTAAAATATGTAATAGAAATAATCTTTAATAAATTCAGAGCAAGGACTTAAATTTGGAAGAAAAAAAGAAAAATATTAAGAAAAAAAACAACTTAAAGTGACAGGAGGAGATTTTTTTTTAGGATACGATGAATTTTCTCTAAAAAGTTCACTGGATCGGTTGTAGTAGACCAACTACCGAGAACGTTTTGGAAGGTTAATGACCCAAATAGATGCAAAGAAAACCGCAGACCTGGTTTGAATGTGCTGTATCGTAATGTCCCCATCGAAAACCATGCTTTGACTTTTTCTGTCGTGTGCACGGAACAGAAAACTCCTAAATCATCATCTTATACATAAAGACGGCATATTCGGCCTATCTTCATCAAGGGTGATCTCATACATTGGTAAGCATTCCAAATATGTAAAAAAACCGGGGGGTCTGAGAAAATGGGGGAGGGGGGCACTTCTTCTGGAAACATCTCATTTGGAGTCTCTTTAAAATGCACGTACATTTGGAAATCCCGGCCGAGCAACAACGGGGAAATCCCCTCTTGGGGAAAATGACATTACCGGACATGGGCTTGGTTACATTTTGTTTGGAAGTCATACTTTGAGTCAGGGAGCGAGAAAATTGTCCATGGTGTGCACAGTTGTGGACCGGTCTTTACCTCGGAGGATACGAACATGGGATCGTTTTTTCGTTCTCACTCAGTAAATAAAACTGACTCGTCTTTTATATTCCATGTCCAATAAGAATTCAAAGGGGAAATTGTGTTGTTTGTTGTGGATTTCACGCCCATTGACCCCATTTTCGTTTGGCATTGCTTGGGTTGACGCAGACTAGGCATTGAATAAATGGATGAAAGGGGTGGTGTTAGCTTCTTTAAATGTTGAACAGGTAATTTAAAAGTTTCTCAGGACATGGTGTTAGCTTGCGACAAGCATTTTGTTATTTTCAATCTACCAATTTCTGTGTACTTAGCTCATTTTACTTAGAACTAGGCCTCTTTTCATTTTTAATTCATTGATTAAACTAGGTTTAATGTTTTCATCCCCTGAGAAATAATGAGGAAGTCACATATAATTTATTAGGATGCGGCCGATCTAAAAGCTTTGGGTTAAAATTCGATAGTAATTGAAATTGAACAAAGGACGCCAGTGTCAAACATTGCAAAGGGAGTCGGAAGCACTAGGAACGGTGTTAGTTGGAGTAGTAAAGTAAAATACAGCTTTTGTTTTTAGCACTTGAAAATACGTATGAACCTGTGTTTGTTCTCGCAAAGGTTCAGTGCGAAACTTTAGGCGAGTTGGGTTCGCGGCGAATTTCCGGCACTGAAGATTGACTTCTCGACATGAAAAATATGATCCGACGCAAAATAAAATCCTTAAAAGGATAAGGGCTGTGCATGCAAACTAGAAATTTCCAATGAAAGGTATGAATATGGTTATACACCCTGGGTTATACTTATAGGCTATTCAGTAATTTGTCACGCTCGCGGTCGAACGTCGCGACCGACCGCGGCTGTGACAAGGTGAAAAATGTTTATGGGGGATTTTGTTAATTAAGTTTACGGTATTTTCTGTTGCGATTTACACCCAAGACGTCTTGTCCTACGTTGTTTCGGTTTGCTCGAGCGTTGTGGTCTTTTGTCGTATGTCCTTGTAATGTGACGTCAAAACGGCGCTAATTGTGGGGCGGGGCGGAGTGCTGGTCAGATCTGATTCATTCCGAATTATTGGCGGTGGCCAGCCGCCGGCTCTGTTCTCCATCCACAAGTGTTCCCCGTAGGTTTAGTTCTTATGCTTAGTAGGTTAGTTCCCAAATTTAGTTTATTCTTTCATTAACTTTCCCTGTTTTGGTTGTATCTTTCCCTCGTCGTTGGATGATGTGGTAAGTTGTATGGCTTTCTTGTATAGTTTGAAAAATCCCAACAAATGTGGTCGCTGTTGATATTTTAGGTCTGCGAAAATTTGTTTATTACGTTTATGGGTAAAGCTTGGCAATGACCGTGGAACATACACGGTGGGCTGGTGCCCATGTGTTGAAATTTTTTTTTTTTTTCCATACATTATTTTATTTTTAAAAGAACGCAACAGTGAGGATGATAGCGATTCGTATTTGATCATTCTAAATGACAGTTTTAATACATTTGAACTGAGGTAACGTCAATGCTGTTGTTGAGTAGGCCTGTTGAAGAATGTCCGTCTGATCAGAGTACAGCGAAAACCCAATCCTTTAAGCTTAAAGGGCAGGAATAAAGCTTTGTGTGCATTAAAGATGTCAGTTAATTGAATTTTAAAATGGGATTGTTATTTTGGTTAGGACATCTTTTTGAGCTTGTCTGTTTCACACGGTGAGAAGGTGTGGACAGGCTTTGTTTGCAAACGCACACGAATTGTTATAAATTGAGGGCGTGTACTCTGGGAATCCTGAGTAGTCCTTTAGTCTTACAAAGGTTGTACATCCCTCTGTTGAAGATTATTAATTACTTAGCCCTCATAGCAAAACATTAATTCGAGGGGGTGTAGAACTTTTGGATAAAAAAATCCATCCGTTATGTCCTTACCCAGTTTAGGAATTAAAACAATAATTCTGATAGGGGTGTAGAGCTTATGGAAATAAAAAAATCCAATCCTTTTTTTTTTTTTTTTTTTTTTTTTTTTTAATTCTGATAGGGGTGTAGAACTTTTGGATAAAAAAATCCAATCCGTTATGTTTTACCCTTACGGAAATTAAAACTTAATTCTGAATGGGGTGTAGAACTTTTTTGACATAAAATCCAATCCGTTATGTCGTACCCGTGCATGAAGTAAAAACTTAATTCTGATAGGAGTGTAGAACTTTCGACAAAAATCCAATCCGTTATTTCGTCCCTTTATGAATTAAATAGGGGTGTTTGAACCTTTTCGATAAAAACTCAATTTCTTAGGTCATTCACCGTGGAAATTAAAATATGATTGTTGAAAAACTTGTGCTTTTATTAGTGAGAAATGAAAAGAGCTTCTCAAATGTGATGGGTAAAGAGATATGATTTCAATTTGAACTTGTGTTGTCAATCTTGTCTGCGTTTAGTACACTAATAATTTGAAGGTGACCAGTTTGGCCAATCTTGGCGTACTGGGGTGATCCCTGTATTAAATCCTGCGTGCCATTTGGGCCCAGTTTTAAGCCATGCTACCTATTTTGCTTATTTTGGTTTGAACTTCAAAACATATTGGGAAGTGAGGGGATGGGGGGGGGGGGTAAAATGAGTAGGGGGGGAGATAGATCAACGGGGGCGAGTAGGGATAAAATCTAGTAGACGTGGGAATGCCAACGTCGCTATTGATTCTGGATACAAAATCTATGCACGAAAGTGTTTAGTGATTTGATTATTTTAACTTTGATAATTATAAGTTTTCCCGGTTTTGACAAAGATACAGACCGGATGCCTGACGTATTCCGTACAATTTTTGGTGGCAGCGGTGGGGATTTATTGTACTGATTTGATATTGTAACTGTTTTATATTTCGTATTGACACATTATAGTTCATTTTGATTCAGGGAACCTATAGACCAGAATGTTCGGTTTACATGCCGACTAGTAATGTTTGCAAGAACTTAATATGCAGACTGAAGTGCTTTGATGAACTTAAGTTTATTGACGAAAATATGATTAAGATTGCTTTGGCCCGATGCCTGGCCACGCCCATGGTTCGTTGAATGTATCACCCACGACCGACAAGGAATACTCAAAACGATTACTCTTGCGTTGCCGGGGGGTGTCATGCCTCAGGGGGGTCCACCATCTGTTGGATCAACGTGTTTTCTGCTGCTCAAGTGCCATTCTGACCCTGTTAGTAATGCACCAACAAAGTAATGTTGAGACTATATTCCTAGTCTTCTCAGAGGCCTAAGATCCCTGATCCGCTTCCTGATAAGTATTTTGTTGCGGTCACGGTGAATGTTAGCAAGAAAGTGATACTCACGATCGATACAACCTCCTCACCACTAGGTACATAGATCCCCAAGATCATAAGTATAATGAAAATGTCCGGAATCCGAATCCTTCCTGATGCAGCATCGCGAGAGTTGGTCACGTGTCCGTGATAACGTACATGCTAGTGATTATCCAAGATCAGGGTGATCGATATCACGTGTCTTTTCGAAAAACATAGGTATTTGGATGATTTTGGCGATCATGTACGTACAGAAATTTCCCGGAGGAAGCAAATTTTGATCGCTTTCCTTTGCAGTATTTCGAACACACTCAAAACAGACCTCTGCCAGAAATGTTCGCGAGCACGGTACATCTGGGCCTTATTGGATCGCGATCGGGTGGTCGCGTTATGGCCCGAATTTTTCAAAATTTACATAAAACAATCTAATCTGGATTATAAATCTAATCATATGGGGCACGTAGCTGATCGAACGGCTCCCATTCAGAGTACTCCCTATGACAATGCAACCCAAAGCTTGTAACAAGGGTCAAGAATTTGGTAAAAAATTTAATTGTCCTTCTGACGTTCGAATTTTGGAGCCAACCTCAGGTATCTGTTTTGGGTGGGCCTCAAGCATTACAACCCCAGAAACATGTTGCCAATACTACATTCAGGTGGGAAGAACAGAAAACTGGCCACCCCCTAGTCCCGCTCCCCCTCCCCCCATCTTACAATCCTTAACAGCCACATACCCTCAATACCTTATTTGACCATACCATCACTCCTTAACCTCACACTGCACCAACAGTCACAATGTTGCCCAAACCTCCTGCCCCTTCTTCTCCATTTTCTTCCCTTCTCTACCACGGGGTGTGTATGCCCAAAAATTATCAGGCGAGTCTGATCTAGAGCGTTGGTTAGTGCATTTTGATCTATTGCCAACATTAAACGGTTGGGTTGGTTGAAGAGAAAGAAGAATATATGGTGGCGCGCTTAGGGACCGCGCTTTGGATGCATACATGGCGGGGATCATGAACAAAGGAAAAGATCCTCAGGCTATATTGATGAAATACTGATTAAAATCATCCCATAAGGACCGGTTCAGTCGTAAGGTTGCAATTAAGAAAGACGCAAGCGTATAAAGATGAATCTTTGGCAACTTTGTCTCTTGATATAAGAAGTTGGTGCGAAAAGCATATCCAGGGCTCCTGCAGAAATAGCAGACATAGCTGTTGACCATTTTGTTGAAGCAATAGAGGATAATAAAGGCCATTCGAATGGAAATAAGGAGAGCTAGGCCCAAAACGTTGTCTGAAGCAGTAGGCGATAGACAAGTTCGAGGAAGGTATGGTAAAGGTCGACGAAGAACGCGCACCCTTAGCACGGCGTACTTCGATTGTTCAGCCTCCGCTAGATGAGCCTTTACCAAGTGAGCCTAGTCCGTGACGATGAGAGAATTGGCAGCTGAAGAGGAAGATAAAGTTCAAACCTTGATCAAGGCTAAGAAAGATATTGGTGCTCGATGTAGGGATCTACAAAATAGGTCTAAGTTCGCAAATCTAATACACGATCATGGCGTGGCCTCCAGCTGCAGGCTAATACGGGTATATGGCTCTAACCAGCGGTATTCAACCCAATCAACAGTTACCCGATTACCGTACATATCCGGTTTCAGTCGGCGAGAGACAGCAATTTAGGCCTAACTCAGCAGGTTCTCCGGAAATTCAGCAATTTAGGCCTACCGGTGTAACATATGGCAATGTAGACGGGAGTCTCACCACAGGGAGACTCAGGAACCAGCGTTGGGCAGGCGCCAATGGCCCCCCCCCACCCCCAAAAATCAGCCAAAACCACGCCTGAAATGTCGTCACATGCTCCTGCATTTGGACAGGTACGTACTACCGCTATTGAAGGGGTGACCCCACAGTGTCCACGACGCCTTATTCCACCCAGGTCCATCTAGGCCTAAAGGAAATTCCATAGTCAACCTGAAAATGCCGGACTGGGGTGTGAATCAAGATAGGCATAAATAAGAGGTAGAATTCCCCTTTCTGAGGTGGATTGTGGTATGCGGAAGCTTGGACCTTATCAAAAGTAAACGTCCTGCCCTTGTTGGTCCTTACCCAGCATTCCAGGGAAACTAGACTCGGTTGTACAAGGGGCCGTGTGCAAAACAGCTTCTGGACAGTGAGTGAGGAGTTTTAAAGTTTACGACAATCAACACAATTGTGTTATATCGTGTCATTACATTTGTCATTAACATTAATATAAAAAACAACGCAATATTAAAACTTCATTTCAATTCAAATTACACATGAACCAAGGAACAAAGGATACACATCCACAAGTGATACACCAAGAATCACCTATCAATGATTAAAACAAGATAAACCAACTAATTGCAAAGATACACTTAGAAAACATGCACAATAAAAACAAGTTCAAAAGATATACTGATAAATTATAACTATACACATCATAGACTGATGACAAAGGTCATCAGTCATCCATGTACCGTGAGCAAAAACTTCAACTTCAAATACAGATAATGGACAATCACATCAGTCAGAACATGAAACATGAGATCCCCCTTACAGACCAATAGATTGTTTCATACATGTACATTTTATAAATGGCTCCAATACACTTGGGCATTATGCCCAAACTGATAGATTTTAAATTACATCAACAATTATACAGTAGAAACCCTAATACATGCTACTATTTACTATTACAAAAAAAAATAAATAGGGGGTCTTACATATGTACAAATGTAATTGATAAATTGTTTGTTTTTCATGTTAATTGATTTTTAAGCTAAATGTACTTAAAAGAGGAATACAACTGAACATCTTAATAATACAATTACACCGTCGAAAAATCATTACACATTTAATATTTTTTTTATAATCCTAATTAAATACAACCCCGTCTGTTCAAATAACAGACGAGTTGCCCCTTTTAGTCGCCTTTTACGACATGCAGGGGAACACATCGGGCCAATTCTTAACCCCGAACCCGCAGGGGGGCCCCATTTAGTCGCCTTTTACGACATGCAGGGGAACACATCGGGCCAATTCTTAACCCCGAACCCGCAGGGGGGAGCTTCTGAACAGGAAATAAGGCCCACAATGGTAGTAAAACTATATATGCCTTGGTTAGGACTTGCAGCGTAGATGTTAAGATGCTCGTTGACACTGGATCTTCTCAAAACTTTGATTCATGTAGATGTTTTTCCAACGATTCCCTGATGAGATAAAGAGTAAAACTTAGGCCTAATACACAACCCATCACTACAGCCAATGGAGAAAGCCTCAAGATACATGGTATTATTGATTTGACGTTGCATCTTGGAAGGCAACAAGTAGTTCATCCAGTGATGATAGCGGACATCGCCACAGGAGGTATAATAGGCATGGACTTTCTAGAGATCCACGAGGCGTTGGTATTTCCGCAAAGGAGGAGGAGAACTTCAGTTTGGTGGTAGGCCAGTTCCCGTGGAGTGTGAATTTGTGCCTGCAGTTTGCTGTCGTATAGCCCTTTCCCAAACTGTGACCGTACGCCTGGGAGTGAAGCGATAATACCTGCTAGACCAGTTCATAGAGATGGCGTGCCAAAAATGGGGATAGTTGAACCAACCACCACATTTAACCAGACGCGATCAGGGAGTTTTGTTGGCAAGAGCGTCGTTAACTCAAACCAATCAATCCTAGGAGAGTAGGAATTTTTCTACAGAACGTAGTACTTTAACAAAAGGCCAAATATGCTTATTAACCCTGCGGAAGTTGTGCAGATCTGGATAATAGAAGGAGAATGGATTCGATTTTTCCCTGAATGGCAGATTTATTTGAACGTACTACTAGAGAATTGGAGATTTAGAACAACAATGTCAGGTTTCAGATTTCTTCACTGCAAACATCGGAGGGTATTCTCGGAAAACGGTGAATTGGGGCGCACTGATTTGACGTTTCACCATATTAACACAGGTGATTGTCCTCCAATCAAGCAGCCACCTAGGCGAATGACCTTTCATTTAAGCCGGAAGCAGAACGGGAGATTGAGACTATGTGGACAAGGGTGTTATTCGTCCTTCGGAGAGTGCCTGGGCATCTCCGTGGTCCCGGTTAGAAAAAAAGATGGTTCCCTAGCTTCGTATGATTTTAGAAGAGTAAACCGTGTTACCCAAAGAGATGCTTTTCCTCTCCCTCGTATTGATGATAGTTTAGACGCACTAGGTAATTCAAAATGGTTTTCCACTTTGGATATTGCATCTGGCTATTGGCAGTGTGAAGTCGCTCCCGAGGATAGGCCTAAAACAGCGTTTACAACAGGAACTGGTCTCTTTGAGTTTAATGTCATGCCCATTGGCCAACCAACGCCCCCGCCAACATTCGAGCGTTTAATGGAAAGAGTACGGCTGCGGCTTCAATGGCAAACATGCCTAGTTTATCTTGATGAGTATGTTTTGGTGCGCACGTCCAGGAGTCATTGGAGCGGTTAGACACGGTTTTTGAAAGATTGCATATAGGCCAGTCAAAATAGAATGACTGCTGCCTAAACCCAAACATAATTGCAACAGAATCAATTCCAACAGAATTGTATTGAGAATACTAAAAACAAAAATATCAAAAGTCTACTAAATCCAAAGGAGTGGAACATATATTTTAAGGGGGTAAGGTTTATACAGGGGTCAAAATATGAAAAGTATCAAAAGCGGCGAAAAAGTATGCCAACTGTTCGTTACATGTCCAGGATTAAAAAAAGGTATAGTTTGCCATATCTGCCGGTTGTAGTTCAATAGTTATGAGTCAAAATAGTTCAACCGGTCACAATGGGGTAAATGTTCAGATATATCCGTTCGTTATAAAAATGGTGTCAAATTGTTCGTCTAATGGTACAGAACCCGAAAATATATGGTTGCACCCGTCTTTAAATCGTCATAATTGGAACGCAAAAATGTGACTGGGGGCTACAGGGTCTATGGGAGTCACTAGTCATAGCTCTGTATTCTTTAGATGAAATTCAAACCAAAGAAATCTATTTATATTTATTTATCTAGTGGGACAATTTAAAGTTTACAACCAGTCCGATCGTCCAAAATCGGACCATTCTATGAATTTTACCCCAGGATGACCTTGAATGTTATGGAGCCTATGTACACAAAAAAAAAAACTAGAATGCGTAGAAGGGCAAACTTACCGTTTTTTAAACCTTAGGAGTAGCCCAATAAATGGGTACATCATTTAAATCAATTCGAACAATTCTATTTTTTTACCCCTGTACAAAGTTGCCCCCTTTTTTACATGTTCCAATAGGTTGAATTTTGGTAGACTTTTAATATATATTGTTGGACTATTTCAGAGTATATTAACACCAAAATTGTTTCTGTTGCAATTTGTGTGGGGTCAAATCATAAAATTATTGGACTAATAGGCAGGGATGAAATTGAAGCCCCGTAAATGTCACCTTTTTCAGAAACAAGTATTGTATTTGGGACACATGTGTCAGAGGAGGAGTGTCCACGGACCCTGAAAAAGATTCAAAAGTTAGGGATTGCGTTAAGGAGGTCAGGTCATTTCTCGGTATGGCAGTTACTACCGTGGTTGTGAAGATTTTGCTCAAATAAGCTTCTCCTCTGCTACCGCCTTACTCAAAAGAATGTAAGGTATCTTTGGACTGATTGAGTGCCAAGTAGCATTTGACAAATTGAAGCATTTGTTAACATCGTCTCCAGTGTTGACCTATCACACTTTCTTGCCTTTTATTTTGGACACTGCCGCTAGTGGGGATGGAATTGGTGCCGTTCTGTCACAAATTCAGGGGGTAAAGGAAAAGGTGATTGATGCGAGTAGGAAATTGTCGAAGGCGGAAAGAAGTTGTATGTGAGGGTGTAAACGCGTAGGGAAATGTTGGCAGCTGTTGGGTGTGTGGCAACATTCAAACACTACCTGTATGGGCGTAGTTTCAGGCTGAGTAACAGACCACGGCTCTCTCGATGGCTTTCCACTTTAAGGAGAAAAACGGTAAAATAGCCCGATGGTTTGAAGAATAGCATGTATGAGATTGAAATAGACTAGGCCTGGCAAATCGGCATGGTAAAGCCGATGCTTTGTCCAGACGTCCAGATGATATCAGGGTGGATTTGTTCTGATGAACCCACAACATCACCGTTTGTTTTGGAGTGTTTGACAATTGCGGATGGGATCGTGAGCTCTGAAGCTGCTCAGAGGATGATAGAACGAATGGCTCCCTTAATTAAATGGCTCGAGCAAAAGAGTAGACAGACCTCCTCCGTAGAAGAGTTCGCGGCTATGGAAGGATAACCCAAGCTTATTGGTCAGTGGAACCAGCTTGTCTTGCAGGGTGGGTTTTAACGAAAGTTTGTGTCATCTGGTAAAGAAAATTCCTTCCTTCAGGTTGTTGTCCCCGTTTCTCTTAAGGGGAGGTCCTTCACGTAGGCCACGATACGTAGAAACCGCTGGACATCTGGACAATTTCGACGTCAAGAAGATTCAAAATTCATATTATTGGCAGGGGTATCGTAGGGATGTTGGGAATTGGTGTGACAGTTGTTCCTCCTGTCAAGCCAGGAAGAGACCCGTGGGTAGGCGTAGGCGGGCCCCATGGTGTTGTTCCCGTTGGATATCCTATGGAAAAGAGTGCACTAGATATTCTAGGACCTTGCCTGTATTCAAATGGGGAAAGAAGTATGTTGGGGTAAGAATGGATATTTCACAAAGTGGGCCGAAGCCATTCCTATACCGGATCGAGAGGCGGAAAACGGTAGCGCAAGCGCAGCGAATGAGTTTATTTGTCGTTATGGTGTTCCCCTTTACTATTCATACAGACCAGGGCGCGAATTTTGGTGAAAGCCGCTTTTTCAGGAAGGTGTTGTGTTTGTAGGTAGCGACAAAACGCGTACAACAGCTTATCGCCCTCAACTGAAGATTGTCGAAAGATTTAATTTAAACATTGGAGAATCGATCTCCATGTACGTAAAGAATGATCAGACTGACGGGAGAGCTATACCTTTGTACTCAGGGATTATAGGGCAAGCCCACAGAAAGTACCGGGTAACGCCAATAGCCTTATGTTTGGACGTCAATTAACATTCCCTTAGATGTGTTGGCAGGTCCACCTCCGACCCTGTCCCGGTCCCCCTCTTCTTGCGCCAAGATTTGGGAAAGAAACTTGAGATGGCATTGAGGCTGCCAGATTAAATATGATGGTTCACAGGCAAAGACAAAAGAAAGTATACGACAGTACCACCACTATGGTAAACCTTGATGTTGGAGCCGAGTTTGGTTGTTTACAGAAAGCAGACAGGTTGGGCTCTCGCCAAAACCTTCAACATATGGAAGAGGCCCCTGTATCATTGAAATCAATTACTCTGATGTATTGTACAAAATTAAGTTACCTAATCGTAAGAGCAGTGTCGTGCACTTTGACAGACTAAAACCAGTGTAAGGGTAGGAGAGACGGGGTGAACATTGCCTTTGCAGATGCAAGGGTGCTAATGTAGAGCCTACACAGGAAAATTGCATTCGTCCAATGCTTCTGCTGAAATTGTCCCGAAGCAGATGTGGATTCGAAGGACAATGCCGCTCATAAGAAGAATTGGACTATTTCCTCTGAAAATTGCCCTGGAACAGATATGGATTCAACGGACAATTGCCGCTCATTAATCTGAGGAACTAGCACGTGATTTCCTCTGAAATTGCTCCTGAAGCAGATATGGATTCGAGGGACAATGCCACTGCATATTTGAGGAAATTTCACTGATTTTCCTCTGAAATTGTTCGCAGAACACTAATCCCTCCGAATAACAATGAACCTGTTCACATACGGGGTGGTGAGGAACGTTTTGCATACTTTGCTCCCCATTCTGTTCCTGTGGGGATTAAGCCAATTAAATAAAACGCAGAAGTGCAGGACTCTGAAGCACAATATTTTGTCACAAATACTGTCCACTGACAGTGTTCTGACGCTGTACGGCCTTCCTGGGACTGAAGCTGAAGTGAACTTTGCAATACTCTCATCAGAACTTGTCTCAGAATCATTATATGCCGCCGGACAATAAAGTATTCGAACCAGAAACATTGCACTTAACACACAAAACACTCCCTGACAATGTTGCAGACCAACGTTACCACTGTCATATCTGTCAATTCCATCAAAACTTCGGCGGCTTGGATTCAAACACTTCATATGTCTTCCGCAACTATACAAGAACTCATGTGGGGGTCGCAGAATGCGGGAAATTGAACTTGTCACACAATGCATCCCTGACACGTCTTCTATCAGTACAGAAATAGTGCCGAACTTTGACGCGTTGAACTTGGGACGTACGTCTTCCCACAGCCGCTAACTTGGAGACAAGTATAACCCTCCAACAGGCGTCAAAGTTAGTAATTCTGGGGCTTCGAAGTCGACTTGCAAATAGCCCCCTTGAAATGCACACTCGTCCTTGAATACTGGGCGTTGCCGAAAAGGGTCGCCTGGTTCTACACGACTGGAGTTGTTCCTGTGACAGCTAAGCCTTCAAAGGGACCCTGAGCTGCTCATTGTTCACGACAACTGGACATGTCTTCCTAAACACTGACCCAATTGCAAAGGTCAGAAGGACTAAATCCGGGAACTACTGTAAATGTGGACGGTGGTGCAGAAATGGGCCATGCAAGTCGGCCCCACTGTGTTCGAACGAACCGCTTGGCAACTGGGTGTCTATTATAAATGAAATGAGTATGCTCTAAAGACAGACATGGACATTTAGACATTTAATTTAATGAGTTTACTTTTGATTAAGATTATTTTGCATGCAGGATGCATTACGGTGCATGTGAAGTACACGTGTAATTTGCTCACTTACTCTGCTCTTATAGTGTATTTTATTATGTTGGTTTGTTTTCAATTGGTAACTATAATTGTTTAAATGTCAACTACAACATGCGAGTCTGTAAGTACTGTTATCATCCTATCAACAAGAGCACGGGAGGGAGTACTAATAAGTTAAAAAACGGGTTCGCGTTTTTAGAAACGAAACGGGGCAATTTGTCACGCTCGCGGTCGAATGAGGGGTTCGCGACAACCGCTGGCTGTTACAATGTTAAATTTTCTTGACGTCAACTGCGCTCATTTTTGGGGCGGGGCTGGAGTGCTGGTCCTATTTGATCATTCCGAATCCTTGACGGTGGCCACCAGTCGCTCTGTCTCCATCAACAATTGTTCCCGTAGGTTTAGTTTTTTATGCTTATTAGGTTGTTTTTGTCCAAATTGTTTTATTCTTTCATTTAAATTTTCCCTGTTTTGGTTGTTTTCTTTTCCCCCCCCGTCGTTGGATGCTGTGGTAAGTTGTATGCTTTCTTGTATAGGTTTGGAAAAATCCCAACATGATGTGTCGTTTTAATATTTTAGGTCTGCTAAATGTTTTTTTTTAAGTTTATATGGGTAAAGCTTGGCACTGACGTGAAACAATTACACGGTGGTGCCATGTGTTGAATTCCTACTTTATTTTATAAAGCACGCAACAGCTGAGGATGATAAGCGATTCGTATTTGATCATTCTAATGACAGTTTTAAATACCTTGAGGTAAACGTAAATCGGCCGTGAGTAGGCCTGTTGAAGAATTTTACGTCGGATTCAGAGTACAGCGAAAACCCAAATACCTTTTATTTAAAGCTTAAAGGAACACACAAAATAGTGATTAAATTAAAACTAAAAAATTTTTTAAATTGAATTTTAAAATGGTGATTATTTTTGGTTTAGGACAATCTTTTGGAGCTTGTCCTGGTTCACACGGTGAGAAAGTGTGGACAATAGGCTTTTGTTTGCAAAACGCACACGAATTGGGTTATAATATTGAGGTGCGTTGTACTCTGGGAATGCTTAGTAGGCCGTTAGCTTACAAAATGTGTATCATCCTCTGCTGTTGAAGATTATTAAATAACGTTAGCCCTCAGAGCTAAAACATTAATTCTGATAGGGGTGTAGAACTTTTGGATAAAAATCCAATCCGTTATGTCGTACCCGTTTAGGAATTAAAACATTAATTCTGATAGGGGTGTAGAACTTTTGGATAAAAATCCAATCCGTTATGTCGTACCCATTTAGGAATTAAAACATTAATTCTGATAGGGGTGTAGGACTTTTTGGATAAAAATCCAATCCGTTATGTCGTACCCGTTTAGGAATTAAAACAATAATTCTGAAAGGGGTGTTTGAACCTTTTCGATAAAAACTCAATTTCTTAGGTCATTCACGTTTGGAAATTAAAATATTGATTGTTGAAAACTTGTGCTCTATTATGTTGAGAAATGAAAAGAGCTTCTCAAATGTGAGGGGTAAAGAGATATATTTTTGAATTTCAATTTGAACTTGTGTGTCAATCTTGTCTGACTTCAAGTTGAGTACAATATCATTTGAGGTGACCAGTTATGGCCAATCTTGACTGCAACTGGGGTGATCCTCTGTATTAAACCCTGTGTGCCATTTGGGCCAGTTTAAGCCATGCTACCTTATTTTTGCTTATTTGTTTGACTTCAGAACTTATTTGATTTTATTGATTCTAGACACAAAATCTATGCACGAAAGTGGTTTAGTGCTTTGATTACTTTTAATCTTTTAATTTTGGATAATTAGTAAGTTTTCCTGGTTTTGAAAAAGATAACAGGATTGGAAGTCCTGACGTAGTACGTGACAGTATTACGTCTTGATAAAACCATCAAGGCTATATAAACCATGTACAGTTGTAGAAAGCAAAGAGTGCTCAACTAAACATACTGCAACCTATATGGCAACAGCATGAGAGGAGCGTAATATTCAATCTGCAGACAGTACCGTTTCGAACTTTGTGTTCTCATCAGTCCAGCACAGAGCTGAATGCAATCCACAAATGAAGTGAATCAATGACCCGTTAAGCCACTGACCCATCCCCATTACGCCGCACATTGTTCATGAATACCAGAGTGCTCAAACTCAATGAGTGAGATATATATATATATATATATATAGTCAAAATGTTCAAAAATTCTTCAACACTAGATTTATATAATTTAAAAGTCAAAATAAATGGAGTTATAACACAGAAAATCACATTACTGCAGTTTCATTTATTACTCTTCAGATGCGAATGTTTACAAAAGAATTATCGCATAGTGTACGGCGTGCGCATGGCTCTGATATTTGTTTGCGCGTTTTGCGTTTAATTAGTACGCACGCGTATGTGCATTATACGCATACGCAGTCGCCGTCGTAATTGACAAAAAGTCTTTAATTAAAGCTAATTAAATTTGATTTGTCATTACTGTGAACTTTGTATAACATCAATATGCGCAATGTAGTTAAAGGGGCATTTCGTGATCCATAGCCTCGTACCCCCGACTTACCTCAAAAAAGTTGAGATTTTCATGTCGTCTGAATCTTACGTGCAAATTCGGTTGTGTCTGTAAGAAATTCGCAATTTTGTATTTTCTGTCCGTAAACGGACAGAAATTAAAGCACAGTGGCCTATGGGACCGTGGGAAACGAGCATTTGCTCATAACACAAAAACGCAAAGTCGGGATCAGCTTTTTGCTTTGCTCGTATCCACAAGTCATTGGTAATGGCTTTGTGGTGGTGTCAGGATTTATTCAGCTAGTGTGCTGATCCGGGGCCGCGTGTATCCATGATACGGACGCTCCTAACATGGCCCGCTATTTGAGGCTGGGGCGGATTGGGAACAGTCAGGGGTTTACACCCTACTCTTATTCGACACTGACTGCGATGTACATGTACAGTTGTGACTCTCTGTACACGGGACCGACGGCTTAACGTCCCCTCCGAAGGACGGGATGCTTCCATGATCCATTTGCCCAATTCCAAGTGAACCATGGAGGAGAGCGGTATTCTGTAATTAATCAATAGCTGGTATACAGATCAAATCCAGAATTGATAGTACCCGAATAAATCCCAGCAAGTGCCACGACCCCACCGGGATTCGAACCCGGGAATTTTGATGGTAAATTTGCGCCAGAGGCAAGCACCCTAACCGCTAGGCCACGCTCTCCCACAATCAGCTAAAAGTTGTGAATATGCTTTTCTCAATGATATCTAGTGAACAATTAATAAAACTGAAGGTGCTGGGAATCACGAAATCACCTTTAACGGGTCCATCCATATGCTCAAAAAGAATGATAAAATGTTTAAGGTTTTAAATGGCACACAAGTAATAATGCGCAGACGTCAAACGCCAAACCTAAAAAGATTACTAACTAGAGCTGCTTTATCAAATGCAAAGGTTGGTAAAAGCCAAATGTGCAAAGACAAACGCTGTGGTACGTGTAAGCACATCAAAGAGTGTTCTAAATTTACATTTAAAACGGCATGTCATTTCAGATAAAAATACCATGAATTGCAAGAGTAAAAACCTTGTTTATGTGATTACATGCAACGGTTGTAAGGAACATTATATTGGACAAACGGATGATCAACTTAACACACGTATCAGAATTCATAAACAACAGATACGAGATCCTAGTACACGCCAAATCAGACTAAGTCAACACATCGACGAATGTACTAGAAATTCTAAATGTATGCAGCAATTTTCCGTAGTTCCAATATACAAAGTTCACAGTAATGACAAATGTATGGAAAGTCGCTTAATTGAGATATTCAGACCAAAACTTAATAGTGTTTAAATCCGTTTTATAAAACACGGTTGTTTTAATTAGCTTTAATTAAAGACTTTTTGTCAATTACGACGGCGACTGCGTATGCGTATAATGCACATACGCGTGCGTACTAATTAAACGCAAAATACGCAAATAAATCACAGCCACGCGCACGCCGTACACTATGCGATAATTCTTTTGTAAACATTCGCATCTGAAGAGTAATAAATGATACTACAGTAATGTGATTTTCTGTGTTATAACTCCATTTATTTTGACTTTTAAATTATATACAGTGTGAGTCAATAAAAACCCTACATTCAGGAAAGAATTTTCTTCAAAGTTTAAACGTTATTTTTGCTTGAATGTTTGATTTGGTTGTTTACAAGAATAAACAGGCTATCAGAAGATTTTTATTTGGTGTCTTTCAGACTTTCGGTTTAGAAACTATGTCAATTTTGCGGAGAGACCTAAAAATTCTGTTTGGCCGATTTTAGCCATACAATGCGGAGAGACTGACACCGACGTATACCATAACACATTATAGCAAAGACAATTCACACATGCAATTTCAGATGGTATCGATTTCTACCCGACAAAACATATTAGTTTGAATAATTGCAGAGTGTGAACATACAATTAAAGTAAATATCTGTCATACCATTGTTCAATCATAAAGAGAGTCAGTTATTGAAATCACTCCATATCAATGTCTCAGTTCATAAACATAGTGAAACTGCTCAGCGGATTTCGTTTTACATCTCTAAGGTATTTTTGCACAAAGTTTCAGGTACTCAGTTGTCCATAAATTGCGCGAGCTAAGCTGAAGTTTTCTGTAAATAAATTGAATTAAAATCACAATATCGCAATTTTTTTCAGCGGAATACAAAACCTTTGCTTTCACTTTAGCTCCAAAGTTTCGTTGTAGGTTAAGACATGAAATATTGCGGAACCACAAGAAAAACTGTGGTCTTACACCATTTATCTTGACTTTCTTATTTGGGAAATTGAACATTTGTTTCAATCAGCATTTTCTTTTGTAATCCAGGATATTATTTTTTATACATTCATATTATTCTCACACCTTCTATTGTTTAAACATTGGTTTTAACACTCAATGCTGAAGCCATGTTACTCATGTGAAACGATGCATCTGTTTGAGTCAAACTCGGCCAAAAAGGCTCTAAAAAATAGGCATAAATTCTTCCTCAAAGTCCACAATTACACCAAATAAACGTTTTATTGAAAGCCGTTTTACACCTCTTTAACTATTTTTAAGATTTTTTATTTTTGAATGTAGGGTTTTTTTTTTGACTCAGAATGTGTATAGATCATAGATACTTATATATAATATATATATATATAAATACATAATATATAGATATATATATAGTATATATAGATATATAATATATATTATTCTTTTTAAATAATTTATTAAACTAATTATATATAGTAACCACCAGCGGAGCTACCCGCTACTCCGAGTTCACGCTAGCTTTCATCCGGCGAATGACCTGTACTAACACCACACAAAGCACAGGTATTTTTTTCTGACACGGACTAATCGTTTCCGATATTGCCATGAGTACAGGACACGCGGGTGTTGCTTGCAACAATGCGTAGATCCCGTGTGTAGAGATTGCAAGTGAAGGTTTTAGATTGTTGTATCTCTTCAGGGCCGATGACACAGTCGGTAGATATCCACCGTGTTTGCAGTATTGCAGCGGCGGCGGGCATGGGCTGGTTCCCAATATGGTCTTGTTGGGGTTGTGAGATTCAAGAATTGCTCTGACCAGATGATCGTTGATGGTCTTGTCCCGCGATTTAAGGATGTTTGGTGGAGTATGAAGATCTCGGTGGTGATGATGCTCACTGATAATTTCCAGCTGCTGATCTCGTAACAGGAGCGTATGCTGGGGGAGGGTGATGACAGATTACGTGAATACGCTGTATGTTGTTGGCAGTATCTTTGTCTTTGGTTTGGTGAGAATTACTTTCCTCCCTGGTTATGGTCTGGCATCGATGGAGAGCTGTGGTGGTTGGCAAGATCAGATGGGTACCCACGTTCTTGACAGAAGTCATCATATTTTTCCGCTTGGGCGCACAGTTTGTATCATCGCTTATGCATAGACGTCTCAGCTTTAGCATCTGTGAGAACGGTATGGAGTCTTTGCTGATCTGGGATGCGAGGAGCTGTTAGGTTAGATACGAATGAGATTCGTGGTTTTTGTAGGGACAGATGTGGCAGATGATGCTATTACATGGATGTTAATGTTCAAGGAAACTCACCGAAGATGACGCGAGTTCAACTTGTATTGAAGTTGCAGGGTGGACGTCGTTGACAAAGCATCATGTCGTTCGCAGTCTTATTCTTTCTCGCTGGACGTATGGTAATAGCACATTTATGGGTTCCAAATCCAAGGATCTCGAACGTCTCAATCACTCCAAAACAAAGCTGTGAAAACTAAATTTTAATGCTGGACGCCGTGATAGTCCATCCCCTCTCTTAAATAATCTTCATTGGTTACCGTACGTCAGCGTATAATATATAAGAATCTTCGTATGTTTCAAATGCCTACAGGGAAGGCTGCCTCCGCGAAATACCTCCTAGCAGATTTTTGCATATAAAGCAAATGTCACCCAATGGTCCCCAGTCACACGATCCATTATGGACAAAAACACTTCTTACCGTCATGTTGGCAAAAATCGTATTGGGGACAATCATTTATGTGTCTGCCACCTTATTTATGAACAGCCTCCCAAAAAAACATCAGGGAGGCTTGTAAAATATCTAGCTTTCAAAAGGGCTTGAAGTCCATTTGTATCCATCTTATTGGACTCTGTTTTGTTTTGTATTTTCGTTGGGCTTGACATTTTGGGAAGGGCGCCTTATAAATGCGGTTTTTGTTTATTGTATGTATGTATGTACAAAATTCCATGAAAAGATTACCAAAGCTTCTTCAATACAGTTGGCAATTCATGGTAACCCATGAATATACAGGCGTAAATGGGTTCCGAAACCGTGACCCTATCTACTCCCCATAATGAAGGAAAAAAACTTTTACGTGAACTCAAAAGTTAGTAGTGTGACAGGCTCGGCTCTAACCGGAGGGAGAACATCAGTTGTAGTCCTTGAAATTTGCAGCTTTCAAATCCATTTCTCTCAAGCTACAGATAAAAAATACAGTTTTAATGGTTAACCATCAATTTAGCACAGTAGTTCTTCTATAAACATTGGTACCTTTGACCTTTTGTTCGTGTCCTTATGGATAAGTATATGGCATGCATTGGTCTCCTCTGCTTACTAAACAAGCGCAAATTTGAAGGCAAAACGTTTCACATAAGCGGTTTATGTTTTTTTATAAAAACGGGCCCGTTCACTGTTGCATTATCGTTCGTTGTAAAATATATGCGGACAAGAAGACTGGCCACGATGACCAACAATTACAACTCTTACAAGGATTTGCGCTTAAAACTTAAAATCCCTTTTCATAGTCGACAATTATAGTTTTTTACTCATTTTTTTCAGAAAAACTAAATTTTAAGGTAAATATGGTAGGGAACACAAACACTGTACTGCCTAGTTATATAAAAAAAAAATAATACATACTACAAAAACAAGGGTATTAGAAACGTAGTGCAACTTAGAAATTTGGAATTAAACATGTCAAATCTATAAACACTTGGCGTCAAATGTTAAACACCTAATGGCAAATTCTAAAAGGTTTAGATGTTTAATATGGTTATATATAAGGTGTTTAAAGATGAAACAGTTCAGTTATTTCAAATGTTTAGAAAACGTATTGCAAATAGTGTTTCTTATAATGCACTTGTTTTTGCAGTGTATGCATGGCAACACAAATTGAATATGACAGCCAAAACTGTTCATAAATTAAGCTTCAGGGAATATTAAAAAAATATTCCTAGAATGTTTACATAGTTTTGGAGGTATACAAGGGTCTAATAGAACTTTATAACAGACATATTCGCCCTTTTCTTAACACTTCATATTCTTTAAAATAATGTACACGACTTAAAATATCATAAATATATCTCCAAAAAATTAACTATAAAACAATTTTAGAGAGGCCACTAACGAGTAACAAACTTTCAAAAGAAATATCAATTAATTCCTGAAAAGGCATTTTTTAAATGATGTATAGTAATCAAGTGAACCAGTTAACCCTAGAGAAAATCAAAATTTTGACAATATTGCTTATAAGCCTATTTTGGTTAACACGGTTGTTTAACAAGGAGGGGGTGGGTAATCCGGGTGGTAAACCACCCGGGAATGAATTCATTATTATAAACCAACACTGCTTACGGCGTTGGTACCAGCGGATTAGCTTTGGTTCCTCCGTTTTCATTGGTTCCAACATAAGTACAATAATACCTAGTATGGCGTAACAATGACGTCAATTCGCAAGGTGGCAAAATTGTTCATTTCCACAGACAGTGTATACAATGCCAAAATGAAATTTTGCACCAAAAAGTAGGAATATCAGATTTTCATTCGGATTCGGCCCACAAATGATTTCGGAAAAGGACTAGGTTTATAATAAAATAGAATTTTAGAGCTATACTGTTGGCAAATATGACTAAGATAAAAGGGTATATTGATAGATGAATATGTGCCCGAGGTTGGAAAAACTAAAAAAAAGTTACAGTATAGAGTTAATAGAAATATTATTAGGCAGATGGCACCTGCGGACTTCGACGCGTATACGTAACTCGATGACGGTGCTCCTTCACATTTGTTTCGCCAAAAGGACCGGAAAGCACCCATGAAAAAAAGTATATGGCAAGATTTTTACCGTTTATGGGGAACCGGAGGAAGGAAGGAAGTTCACCTGGGGTGTGGTAACCCCTCCCTTTGGTTAAGGAGCGTTAAGCACTATGTCCCCCTAAAGTGATAAATTTGGTGTATTGTAAATCAAATTGTAAAAAAATACAAAAACGTGATAATGCTTTTTCACGCTGCACAGACCAAAACTTAATAGTGTTTAAATCCGTTTTATAAAACACGGTTGTTTTAATTAGCTTTAATTAAAGACTTTTTGTCAATTACGACGGCGACTGCGTATGCGTATAATGCACATACGCGTGCGTACTAATTAAACGCAAAATACGCAAATAAATCACAGCCACGCGCACGCCGTACACTATGCGATAATTCTTTGTAAACATTCGCATCTGAAGAGTAATAAATGATACTACAGTAATGTGATTTTCTGTGTTATAACTCCATTTATTTTGACTTTTAAATTATATACAGTGTGAGTCAATAAAAACCCTACATTCAGGAAAGAATTTTTCTTCAAAGTTTAAACGTTATTTTTGCTTGAATGTTTGATTTGGTTGTTTACAAGAATAAACAGGCTATCAGAAGATTTTATTTGGTGTCTTTCAGACTTTCGGTTTAGAAACTATGTCAATTTTGCGGAGAGACCTAAAAATTCTGTTTGGCCGATTTTAGCCATACAATGCGGAGAGACTGACACCGACGTATACCATAACACATTATAGCAAAGACAATTCACACATGCAATTTCAGATGGTATCGATTTCTACCCGACAAAACATATTAGTTTGAATAATTGTCTATTGTGTAACATAATTATAAGTAAAATATCTTCATTACCATTGTTCAATCATAAAGAGTCAGTTATTGAAAATCACTCCATATCAATGTCTCAGTTCATGAACATGGTGAAACTGCTCAGAGATTTTTGTTTTACATCTCTAAGGTAATTATTTTGCACAAATACAGTATACTCAGTGTCCATAAATTGCGAGAGCTAAAGCTGAAGTTTTCTGTAAATAAATTTGAATTAAAACTTCAATATCGCACTTTTTTTCAAGCGGAATACAAAACCGTCTATGCTTTCACTTTAGCTCCAAAGTTTCGTTGTAGGTTAAGACCATGAAATCTTGCGGAACCAAAGAAAACTGTGGTCTTACACCATTTATCTTGACTTTCTTATTTGGGAAATTGAACATTTGTTTCACTCAGCATTTTCTTTTGTAATCTCCAGGATATTATTTTTTATAATCATTCAATTATTCTCACACCTTCTATTGTTTAACAATTTGGTTTAACAAATCACTGCTGAAGACCATGCTACTCTATGTAAACGATGCATCTTTGTTTGAGTCAAACTCGGCCAAAAAGTCTCTAAAAAAATAGGCATAAATTCTTCCTCCAAAGTCCAAATTACACCAAATAAACGTTTTCTGAAAGCCTGTTTACCCCTCTTTAACTATTTTAATATTTTTTATTTTGAATGTAGGGTTTTTTTTTTGACTCAGACTGTATATATATATATATAGTAACCGCCACGCGGAGCTACTCGCTACTCCGAGTTTCACGATAGGCTTTCATCAGGCGAATGATCTGTTACTAACACCACCACAACACACAGGTATTTTTTCTTTACACGACTAATCGGTTTTCCGATATGCCATGATGTACAGGACACGCGGGTGTTGCTTGCAACCAATGGCGTATATCACGTGTGTAGAGATGCAAGTGAAGGCTTTTCAGATGTTGTAGTCTCCTTCAGGGCCGCTTACACAGTCGGTAGATATCACGTGTTTGCAAGTATTGCAGCGGCGGCGTTGGCATGGGCTGGGTTCCCAATATGGTCTTGTTGGGGTTGTGAGATTCAAGAGATGCTCTGACCAGATGATCGTTGATGGTCTTGTCCCGGCGATAAGAGATGTTTGGTGGAGTATTGAAGATCTCGTTGGTTGATGGATACTCACTGATAATTTTCCAGCTGATGATCTCGCTAACAGGAGCGATGCTGGGAGGTGAGGACTAGTGGAATACGCTGTATGTTGTTGGCAGTATCTTTGTCTTTGGTTTGGTGAGAATACTTTCCTCCCTGGTTATGGTCTGGCATCGATGGAAAGCTGTGGTGGTGGCATCAGATGGGTACCCACGTTCTTGGAAGAAAGTCATCATATTTTTCGCTTGGGCGTCAAAGTTTGTATCATCGCTTATGCATAGACGTCTCAGCTTTAGCATCTGTGAGAACGGTATGGAGTCTTTGCATGATCTGGGATGCGATGAGCTGTATGTTAGATACGAATGAGATTCCGTTGGTTTGTAGTGGACAGATGTGGACAGATGGATGCTATTACATGGATGTTAATGTCAAGGAAACTCACCGAAGATGACGAGATTTCTCACTTGTATTGAAGTGCAGGGTGGAAGTCGTTGACAAAGCATCATGTCGTTCGCAGTCTCATTCTTTCTCGCTTAGACTATGGTAATGCACTCCTTTATGGTTCCAAATCCAAGGATCTCGACCGTCTTCAATCACTCCAAAACAAAGCTGTGAAACTAATTTTAATGCGGGACGGCGTGATAGTCCATCCCCTCTCTTAAATAATCTTCACTGGTTACCTGTACGTCAGCGTATAATATATAAGATCTGTCTGTATGTTTTCAAATGCCTACAGGGAAGTGCTCCGAAATACCTAGCAGATTTTATTGCATATAAAGCAAATGTCACCACTGGTCCAGTCACACGATCATCTATGGATAAAACACTTCTTACCGTTCATGTTGGCAAAAATCGTATTGGGGACAAATCATTTTATGTGTCTGCACCCTTATTATGAAACAGCCTCCCAAAAGACATCAGGGAGGCTTGTACAATATCTAGCTTCAAAAAGGGCTTGAAGTCCCATTTGTATCCATCATATTGACTCTGTTTTTGTTTTGTATTTTTCGTTGGCGCTTTGATCATTTTTGGAATGGCGCCTTATAAATGCTGTATGTACAAATTCCATGAAAGATACCAAAGCTTCTTCAATACAGTTGGCAATTCATTGGTAACCCATGAATATACAGGCGTAAATGGGTCCGAACCGTGACCCTATCTTTACTCCCCATAATTGAAGGAAAAACTTTCCGTTGAACTCAAAGCAGTTGAGAGTGAGTACAGGCTCGGCTAAACGGAGGAGAACATCAGTTGTCGTCCTGAAATTTCAGCTTTCAAATCCATTTCTTTCTCAAGATACAGATAAAAAACTACAGTTTTAATGGTTAACCATCAATATTAGCACAGTAGTTCTTCTATAACATTGTGTCCCTTTGACCTTTTTGTTCGTGTCCTTATGAATATATATGTCTATTGCATTGTGTCTCTGCTACAAACAGCGCAAATTTGAATGCAAACGTCTTCCATAAGCGGTTAAAACGGGAACCTTTCACTGTTGCATTATCGTTTGTTGTAAAATATATGCGAAGACTGGCCACGATGACCAACAAATTACAACCTCTTACAGATTTGACTCCTTAAAAATAAAATCCCTTTTAATTAGTCGACAATATAGTTTTCACTCATTTTTTTCCAGAAAAAACTAAATTTTACATGTAAATATGTTAGGGAACACAAACACTGTACTGCCTGTTATATAAAAAAAATAATAAATACTACACTGCAAAAAACAGTATTTAGAAACGTAGTGCAATTTAGAAATTTAGGAATTAAACATGTCAAATCTATAAACACTTGGCGTCAAATGTCTAAACACCTAATGGCAAATTCCTAAACATGTTTAGATTTTAAATATGTTTATATATAAGGTGTTTAAATATTAAACAGTTATTTCAAAATGTTTAGAAACGTAGTGCAAAATAGTGTTTATTTTCTAATCACTGTTTTTGCAGTGTATGCATGTTGCAACACACAATGAATATTGACAGCCAAAACTGTTCATAAATTAAGCTCAGGGAATATTTAAAAAAATATAACTAGAATGTTTCATAAGTTTTGGAGGATAAAAGTGGTCTATAGAACTTTATAACAGCCATATTTTTCTCCTTTTCTTAAAACTTCATATTCTTTAAAATAATGTACACGCTTAAAATATATAAAATATATCTCCAAAAATCTAACATATAAACAATTTTAGAGAGCACTAACGCGTATACAAACTTTCAAAAGAAAATATCAATTTATTCCTGAAAGGCATTTTTTTAAATGATGTATTAGTAATCAAGTTAACCAGTTAACCCTAGAGAAAATCAAATTTTGACAATATGCTTATTAAGCCTATTTTGGTAACACGGTTTACCAAGAGGTGGGGTGGTAATCCGGGTGGTAACCACCCCGGGAATTCATTATTATAAACCAACAAATGCTTACGGAGTTGGTACCAGCGGATAGCTTTGGTCCTCCGTTTTCTATTGGTTCCAACATAAGTACAATAATACCTAATATGGCGTAACAATGACGTCAAAGTTCGCAAGTTGGCAAAATTGTTCATTTCCACAGACAGTGTATAAAATGCAAAAATGAAATTTTGCACCAAAAAGTAGGAATATCAGATTTTCATTCGGGATTCGGCCCACAAATGATGGAAAATGACTAGGTTTATAATAAACATATAATTTTAGAGCTATACTGTGCACAATATGAACTAAGCATAAAAGGGTATCATTTATAGATGAATATGTGCCCGAGGTTGGAAAAACTAAATAACGTACAGTATAGATGTAATATAAATATTATTAGATGGCAACCACTTCGACTTCGACGGCGTATACGCTAACTCCGATGACGGTGCTACCTTCACATTTGTTTCGCCAAAATGACCGGAAAGCACATGAAAAAACAGTATATGGAAGATTTTTACGTTATGGGGCACCGGAGGAAAGTTCACCTGGGGTGGTAACCCCTCCCTTTTGGTAAGACGAGCGTTAATGTCACTATGTCCCCCTAAAAGTGATAAATTTGGTGTATTTGTAATCAAATGTAAAAAATACAAAACTTGGATAATTCTTTTTTCACGATGCACAGACCGTAGGTTTCAATTAGTACAATTAACAAAATTATACCACAAAAAAAAAATGTAAAATGCCATGACAAATCCCTCATGAAGTATAGAAAGGTAAATTTCAGCAATCACTGAAGTAGCAAGCTTTGTCCCAGCGAATACGTATTCGTTTGCAAAATTTTTTCTGAGTTGCTTGAGATATTGACACGCCAAGCAAGCGATACGAATTCGATTGTTGTGAATGAAACCGTTTTGTAGATATACAATGGGCGTATTCGTCAGGGGCTATTTTGTTTTGGGTAGGAGATGTGTTACGGTCAACGTGACCAAGGCCAAAACCACCTCTACACTATGGATTCAAACTCCTGAATAACTAGACAATACACCCTAAACTTGATTACAAATTTTAAAACAAAGTTTTTATTTGGATCGTGTATTGACTTTAAATCACATTTAAATATCGATTAGGTATCAATAATAAATGATTTAATCTATAATAAAGTTGTTGTTAATTAATAATCTACTAGACTTACTACCTGGTGTGCCGCGACGCGGACTGCAGCAAGATTACTATAAAGATGCAGAACTTACAAAGAGTCCTGGCGAATATTCCAGCGTAAAACTTCAACTGTCATTATTAACACTTAAGTGCCCAAGGGGGGCGGGGTTCCATAGTAACCAAATTTGAATTTTTTTGCAAAAAATTAAAAAACTGAAAAAAATATTTTTCAAGGAATTTTTGCTAATTGTCTGATTTATGAATACGCTTCTCCGATACAAAAAAATTTTAAATCCGCCACGCTTCATTAGAATAATTTTTTTTTTTTTTTTTTCGGGGTGGGGGTCCTAGGAACCCCCCCCCCCCTGGGCACTAAGGAAGTGAAAAAATCAAGATATTTGTTAATAATTAAAAAATTAAGTAATTACAATCTTGGGATTTATTGCCTTAGATATATACCTTAGGAGGTAAGTAATGAATTAATTAATAATACTTAAATCAAATAAACTTTTATATGTGATAGCATCAATTTTAATTTTGTCATGCCGTGCTCTTAACTGTGAAGTCTTTATGAAAATAGGAACGTTGAAGTTTTTGAGGAAAATACAAGATGGTATAAATTTGGCTATATTTTGCAATGATTATTTTAAGTGGTTATTCTAGAGTAGATATAATTGATTATTTTGGTTCAAAAACCTTATATTGGAGTTGCTGAGGATGGAAATGTTCGACCCACTCTGTTTCGAAGAGTGACAATTTCAATGGCCGTAGGGCATAGGTCAAAGTCGGATTTTCATTTTTATTGTGGGTATGTTGTTCTTACGTGACCCCCATTTATTTGTGTTAGTGTCATGATCAAACTCCCAGATAAGTGGTTATCTGGGTTGGGTCCATAGGAACCCCCCCCCCCCTGGACAACGGAGTTTTTTAGCTTGGGCACTTAAGTGTTAAAACTGGAGTAACTGAAGGTCACTATACTTGGAGCAATGGTGTTAGAAGCTCTGCTTCATCTCCTCTCTCCAGGGCTTAAAGCTTAAATTAAATAGCCTCTCAAACACTTACAGAAGGATCTATTCCTCTCTATATGAGTCATGTGCTAAAAATAGTATCTCACATCATGAGTCTTGAGCTTACTAGAAAGCTCTCCACTGTTCCCACACTAGAATGTTCATGTCTATCATCTATGAACACAATTCCCTGACTGTGTATGCAGCAGACGCCATCTATAGTTCTTCTAGTCAGCTCACTTCGGATCAGGCAATTTTCATAACTTTCTCTGCTCTTCTGTTTCATCCTATTTGTTTCACACACACCAGTTATGCACAAATACCAGGTATATTTTTATAGTATGTTACTTAGATTAATTTATAATATTTTATGTACTAACTTATAAGTTTAACTCACCCAAAGTGAAATAAATCATTGCACATTCTTGGGGCCTGTAACAGATGTAATTTCACTTTTTTGGGGTACAATTAAAGAGTACGTAAAATGCAACCAGAATCAACTATTAACTCAATTTGACCAAAAAATCAGATTCGACAGTATGTCGTGACCACGACGATATATTTCCCCACAAACTTGCTATCAGTGAAAGGCTTATATTATAAGTTATAATTTTAAAAATCATCGGTTAGGTATAGGTCGGGTTACTTTCTTTTGAGTGAGGCAGTCCGTTTTATGCTCTGTCCACGGATTCCCATTTAAATGCACGGTGGCAATGATTAAAATATTAGTAACCCAAAAGTAAACATATTATTAGCAAATCTGTGAAAAAATTTTAAAGAAGCCGATTTCAACTGATTTTGGTAGGTTTTTTACCGAAGTAGATGGAAAACAAGGTCAAGCCCCATTGAATGCAATGGATGTTGACCTTTGGTACCCCCTATATTGGGAACTAAGCATTTAAGACAGTCAAAACTATTCCTTATTTTAATCCTATGAGCTCCATCAATAATTGGCACCATTTTTTTTTTATCCAAATCGGAGTAAATTTAAAATTTGACCACTGTACAACTGAAAATGACCGTTTTTATTGATTTTTGCTGTTTTTAGCCTATAACTCCAAAACTTTCGGCCGCAGATAGTACAAACTATACCTTTTTGGAATCCTTATGATTAAACTATAAACTTGGTATACTTTTCAACATGATTGGATCATTTTCAGAATTTGACCCCTGTTATTGACCTTTGACTCCCGAAAAACCAATTTCCCCACCCCTACGATAACTCACTTTTTTGGTAAATGTTGACACCCATACCTGTTGAAATCAGCTTCTTTAATTTTTTTCACAGAGGACATTTACTTTAGGGATGCTATATATACCGTTTCGATGAACAGTTATTTTATGTACAGAGTTCAAATAAACAAGAAACAAAATCTAACATGAAACGAACTTTTCCAAAAAGCGGAAGTTTCAAAGTTTAATCAATAGGTCCAACCGTTCCCACAATGTGCGGCCTCTAGACTACAGCTAGTATATTTTTCTTTCCCAGACATGTTTCCTCATAGTAGACA